>CAWUFW010017084.1:0-279476 GCA_963921515.1 Calotriton arnoldi
CTGACGGATGGGATGATGGTATGTTGTTTGTGCATGGTGTGTCTGTGTGTTTGATGGGTTCAGTGGTGTTCGTGTGCATTTATGTTGTTCCGCTCTGTTGCGTCTAGTGTTGTTTGTCTTACATAGGCGTAGTTGTGGGGTGTGTGGTTGACAGGCAGTAGGGGCTACATGGACAGGACTTCAATGGTGTTTCGGTTGTGTGTGATGAGTTGCACAGTGGCTGCCGTGTGGTACTATATTCAGTGTGGCTTGTGCATGCATACGTGGCTCCTTGGGTGTTGCTATATCTGTGATGGGTCATGTGGGGTGTGAGTCTGTTGTTCATGTCCGTGTGCACATTGTTCACTTGTTCGTGACGGTGGGCGGTGCTGCGTGTTCGTCTGCTACGTGACATGTCCCATGTGTTGGTCGTGTTATGGTCCTCATGCCTCCAGTAATCCAGCCCTGTCCAGTTTCCCACCTGCAAGTTGTTCGTGCGTGCACTGTACTGGATGCCACATGGCTCTAAGCGGGGGTGCTCCATGTTGCAGGTCTGTGGGGGTGGGGGGGTGTTGTGGGTCGTGGGGGTGGCTGGACACCCACTGACACCGATTGCTGTGGACCGTGATGTCTGCCTTTCGGCTGTCGTTGTGCACTGCGGTGGCTGACACGTGGCTGTGGGGTGTGGGGGATGCTCCTCCTTGCTGTGCTGTGGGACTGGGGCCTGGTGTGTGTTGTACTTGGGCTGTCCACCCTCCCACCCACTGCACTTTGTGTTCCTGCCACTTACCTGTTACTTGTCGGTTAGTGCAGCTGTGGCGGACACATGGGTGTGGTGGGTGCTCGTTGTGGCGCTTCTGGCATATTTGTGGACCTGTTGGTGGTTACGTGGCTGGCTTAGTGTACACATGTCCCCACGCATCTTACAGTTGTTCGGTTTGGGCTGTGTGTGGTAGTGTCTGTTGCATGTATGTGTGATGAGTTGTGTATTGTGTGCTGGACATGGGGGTGTTTGTCCCTGGGAGCTGTGGCATGGTGGTAGTGCATGTGAGTACATAGCGGTGTGCTGGTATACATTAGTTTGTACTTACCAGCCTCCACTCCCCTGCTAATCCGGCGAGGATCTCCGGATGTATTACGACTCGCACCTTCTCCTCCCACGCTTTGAAGGTCTTAAAGAGCGCGGGATTCCCTCCGCCAGTGACGGCAGCCAGCTCTCTGTTTTTGCCCTCCTTCTTCTTGACCAGGCTCTTTACGTCATTCCAACGTTTGTTAATCTCGACTCTGTTCCTGGGCAGGGTCCCGACTGCATTGACCTGGTCTACGATCCGGTTCCACATTCTGTTTCTGGTGGCTAGTGGTGTGAGCTGGACCATGTTCCCATAGATTTGTGGGTACACCTTGATGATCTCGTCGACCATGACCGTCAGCTCCATGGGCGTGAACTTGGGCATTCTTTGTGGTGCCATGATGTTTGTGGTGCTGGTGCGGTGTGTGTTGTGTAATGTGCAGGGGGTTTGTGGTGCCGGTGTTTGGTGGTGGTGGTGGTGGTGGTGGTGGTGGTGGTGGTGTTTGGTGGTGGTGGTGTGTGGTGGTGGTGGTGGTGGTGGTTGTGATGTGTGCGTTTCTGTGGTGTGCTGCTGTCCTTGCTGTGTCACTGTGTCCTCTCCTCTCCTCTCTGGTTTGCAATGTAGCAAGGGGTTGTGGTCTGTGGGAGTGCTGCTTTTGTACTCACCTATGTGGGTGTGTCCTCATGGTCTGTTGTTTTCAGGTGTGTTGTGTCTGGGGTTCTGGCCTTTGTATTTTTTGTTTGTCCGGGGGGTGTTTTCGGGATGTGTACTGTGCTTGTGTATTTGTGCGTGCCTTGCTGTGTGGACTTGTTGGCCATGTTGTGTGCTATTGGTTTTGTGTGCGGATGGTTTCTGTGCAGGTACGTTGGCGCCATGGCTTCTGCCGTGTCGATTCTCATCGGCGTTGTTTGCGCTGGCGGGCGGTATATTTGTGGTTTTTCCGCGCTCATGTCGGTGCGATCGTAATTTCACGTGCGGTGTGTCGGCCGTGAGGGCGGGCGGTTTTGTGTTGTCGTGCGTGTTTCCGTCCATGGCGGGCGGTTTGACTCCGACTCGGACGTTGGCGGGCGGTATTTTGTGTGCTTTTTCCGCCGATGGCGGTATTCGGTTTGTGTAATCGTAATGGCGTGGTCGGTGTTCAGGCGGTGTGTGCGGGCGGATTTTTGCCGCTTCCATGCCTGGCGGATTTGTTTACGCCGGGTATCGTAATGGGCCCCCAAGAATGTTGTAAAACCAAAAAATTCCAAACTAATAAAAGGTCAGAACATACATAATTCATCCTTTTTTTTTTTTTTAAACATTCTTAAACTAAGGTAAACATAAACAGGAAAAATCCCAATCGACTCAGATCCACTTCAGCATCAAAAAGTCCAACAAAAGGATATCCAACTTAGAGTAACTTTTTTTTTATTGTTGAGCACGACCTACAAAATAAGGAAAGAGAAATGAACAAAGGTCGGGTTTAGGGTGGGAATAATATTAGCCTCCGTGTCTTTAATAAAATCCAGATTTTCTGACCATCAAGGTTGGGGAAAATCTACATTTTATGTCAAGACTGGAGGCTAATCTTATTGCAAGTTTAAAGCATTTATAATAGACATGAAGCAGCATTTTCAACAGGTCTAAAATAAAACTTGCGAAAAACCATATCATTTGACCGATCAGCACATTTCAGAATATCATTCAAAGAGCCTCCTTGCAAAAAGGCTTGAGAAGCAGAAGCCCCACGAACAGAATGTGCACCGAACATACTAACATCTACATCAGACATTCTCATCACCTCTTTCACCCATCTTGCCAGGGTTGCAGATGATACACCTTTGTGAGGTTTCCTGAAAGAAATCAGTAACCGTTTGACATTAGATCTTAAATGAAATGTTTTCCCCTCATACTCTTTAACACATCTGACAATACATAAATTCACATGATCGTCAAAATAAGGATAGAAAATTGTTTGTGAATTAGTTTTGGTTCTGCTGTTTAGGTAAAAACATATACCCTCAGGAGAAAAGACTCTATTAGAGATTTCTAAAGCTTTGACACCAGAAACTCTTCTAAAAGAAACTAAACAGAGGAGGGTTGTCAATTTAAAGGAAAGTAATTTAAGAGATAATGAATCGTTTGTACCCAGACTATCTATAAGCTTCAGGACATTAGAAACATCCCACAGAGAATTGTACATAGAAATCGGTGGTTTTGAAAACCTAATACTTCTTAACAATCTCTTAATGAGTACATTTTGACCTACGGAATAACCATTAACCAAAACATGACCAGCAGCAATAGCAGAATGATGAACATTGATAGTTCTATAAGCTAGACTTTTTGCGAACAATTTTGATAAATAGTTGGCTATTTCAACTACATCCACCGAAATGGGATCAAAATTCCTTTCGACACACCAGCAAACCCATTTTTGCCAAGCCAATCTATACATTTTACGTGTTCATGGTGCCAAAGATTCTTTGATGAGGTTTGATGCCGCCTCAGAAAGTCCTGGCACTTCCCATAAATTCCTGAAATTTTCCAAGCCATCATTCTCAATTCCCCTTCCAATACTAGATTGTGCAGCTCTCCTGAAGGACCTAGTAACATTTCCGGGAATACCGGCAGTAAAACTGGATAATCTACCAGCATTTCCAACAACATAGTGTACCACACTTGAGACTTCCAAAGGGGGGTCACTAGAACCAGTGAAACCTTCCATTTGCGAACCATTGAGGCAACTCGAGTAATCATTGAAAAGGGAGGAAAGGCATATCCTTTCAGATTCCTCCAGTCTTGTCTGAATGCATCCACCCCTGCAGATTCCGGATCCGGATGTCAACTGTAGAAAGTCTCTAGTTGGGTATTGAGTCTGTCCGCAAACAGATCTACCTGACATGGACCCCAAATGTCCATCAGACTCAGGAAAAGTTCCCTGTTCAGATACCAATTGCTTGAGTCCCTGTGATTTCTTGAAAACCAATCTGCCTCCACATTGTTCAAGCCAGGAATATGTTCCGCTTGAACTACAATATTCTGTTTCAGACAATAGCCCCAAAATACTTTTGCCAAATCTGCCAAGTCTTTCGATTTTGGACCTCCTAACTTGTTGACATATCTTACTGCTGAGACATTGTCCATTCTCAAGAGAATCAAACATCTTGCAGAGTCCTTCGTAAAGCTTTTTATTGCAAAAGAACCTGCCAGAAGTTCCAAACAGTTTATATGTAAACTCTTTTCTTCTTCCGTCCAAAGACCTCCAGTAGAAACTGAGCCACAGTTCGCTCCCCATCCTGACAAGCTGGCATCCGATTCTATTACCAGATCTGGGAGGGACCCAAAAATTGCTCTCCCATTCCATGCTTCCATATTTTTTACCCACCAGTCTATTTCTTCCCTCGCTTCTTGAGAAAGGGTTACATCCTCTGAATAACTCAAGCCATCTCTTAGGTGTTTGCTCTTCAAACGTTGGAGCGCCCGATAATTCAAAGGACCAGGAAAAATGGCTTGAATCGTAGAGGATAGCAAGCCTATTACCCTTGCTAGCATTCGAAGAGATATTTTCCCCAGAATGAGGATATTTCTTAGTTCCTTTTTTAAGCGTTTCAATATTTCCCTTGGGTTTTTCAGTTGACCTTGCACAGTGTCTATCATAAAACCTAGGAATTGAGTAATCTGATTTGGAATTAAACAAGACTTTTGTCTGTTTACAACAAACCCTAAATCCTCTAAAAGATTTATTACCAAAGTAGTGTGATCTATCACTCTTGATGTCACTTGATTCATTATGAGTATGTTGTCTAGATAAATATTCAGACGCACCCCTCGTTCTCTCAGATAAACTGCCACCGGCCGGAGGACCTTGGTGAAACACCAAGGGGCCGAAGAGAGACCGAAGGGTAGGCATACGAACTTCCACATTTTTCCTTCCCACCTGAAGCGGAGATATTTTTGGTGATCTTTGCAAATAGGGATTGTTAAATACGCATCTTTTAGGTCTAATCTTGTAGGCCAATCCCCTGGCTGCAATATATCCCTTATTAAGTGTAGACCTTCCATTTTGAAGTGGTGGTATTCTACCCAATCGTTGAGACTCTTTAGATTTATAACTGGTCTCATGCCTTTCTCTTTTTTTTGGACTAGAAAAATATTGCTTACAAAACCTCTTGTCAACCCTAGTGATTCCCTGATGGCACCTTTCTCTACTAGGTCTTGAACCTCTTTGTTGACTAGTTCTGATAATTCCTCGTCGAACCTTATCATTTCTGGGATATGGTCTTGTACGGGTTCCCCCACAAAGTCTATGTGGTATCCCATAACAGTTTCCATCACGCAAGGGTCTTTTGTTATCGATAACCAATTTTTTGCAAATTGAGCCAGCCTCCCACCTATTTTATAGGGGTAACAGAAGGGCCTTGACTTACCTGAGCCTCTTGAACGACGATCACCTCGTGATCCTCTTCCTTTAAACCCTTGCCTCTGAGGGTAGAAAGCTCCATATGAGTTCTGGGATTGATAGAGGTTAGGTCTAAATCCTCTCTGAAAGGAGGTCCTTGAATTTTCTTGGCCTCGGCCGGGGAATCGACCTCTTGATCGCCCGGCCCCACCAAAAACACGTCTGTCGAAGACCTTCTTAATCTCTCTTTGAGATTTTTGTAAGGAGCTAAAGCATGGATACTCACAAACATTTGCCCAGGGGCCGCAAAGTGCGGTCTGTGGTGTGACCGAGGGCCGCACTGATGCCAGCAGAGTGGTGGTAGGGGGGTCTGGGTGGGTCAGGGACTGTGTAAAGAGGTCTAAAACAATGTTAAATAAACGGGCAACAATATTTGCAGGTTAATAAATGCTTGTCTGTGTATTTAACATTTTTAAAAAAATGTTAGTGTTCAGAAACTAAACAGCAGCTCGTGCTGCTGTTCACCAGGGGGGCCGCATGCAAAGGTCAAGAGGGCCGCAAGTGGCCCCGGGCAGTACTTTGAGTATCACTGAGCTAAAGGATCCCACATACTTGGACATCTCTTTGATAAAGGCATCACCGAAAAGTAGCCCATTGGCTTCTTGGCCTCCTTCATTATTGGCTAGCTCCACCAATTTAGGATCAATTTTTAGAAGGATGCTCTTCCTTCTTTCAACAGATATGGCCGTATTGGCGTTGCCTAGGAGGCACACTGCCCTTTGGATCCATTGCCTTAGCTCTTCCACATTGAGGATGGATTTGCCAACAAAGGCCTCTTCTGTCATATCAAATATTTTGCTTAAAGGACCAGAAAGGTCTAGGAGCCTGTCTTGGCACATGCGTAATCCTTTATCTAGCCCTTTTCTGGGGTCTCGACCACCTTTGCCAGTAAAGGCAATTATTTTTGGAACCAGGTCAGGTGTTTGGGTAACTTTATTGGCCAACAGGGGTCTAGGACATTCTGACCTGAGGCGCAGTCTCACGTCTTTGGGGATTTGTTTTCTTATCCAGAACTGTATGTAGTCCGCTACGTGTGCAGCTGTGACCATTCAGGAGACAAGGGGTGCTTTAAGAGAGAGGGGTCAAACATAAGGCCCCCGAAGGGATCCGTTAATTCCCCAAATTCTTTATCCTCCAATACAATTTCATTCTTGGCCTTTGGTGGTAATACCTCAGATCCCTCTGAGTCAAAGTCAGAAGAACAGCTTAGTTCAACTTCAGCGCTCCCCGAGGAGTCATCACAGTGCACAACCTTATGTTTGCGAGCATTAGATATTTGTTTTCCTGATTCATTAGATGGACCCTTTCCACGGTCCCCTTGTGTGTCCTCGACCCACCAATTTTCATATGGACAGAGATTTTCTTTGAATCAGAAAATTTACCCCTTTTATAATTTGGACCAGCTGGTTCTATGTTTTTGCGCTTTCTACTAGCCTTACCTCCTTTTTTAGATAGGGGGTCCTCATTGGCTGACCAAAACCTCTTTTCATCTGAAACTCTATTTTTGTCCAAGGTAAGATTTTCCACCTTTTTGTCCAATTTCCTCTCCATGTCTTGTGAAAATTTTTCTAACATGCCCCTTAATTTGTCCTCAAGGGACTCTTCAGAAGTGCTAGGGAGTCCTTGATTAATGGAATCTTGGGAATTCATGGCAGGGGATAGGTAAGGGTTAAACCTAATGGTTTTAGAAACAGGGCAAGATAATAAATTTAATGGGTTAAGGAGGGCAGACCAAGAGTGTACAGCATTAATAAAGCGGTGCGTTTGAAAAAAAAAGCAACTGACAATCAGCTGTTGTAGTGAAATGACAAACTGTCAAATTTTTAAAGGTCGGGTGGACGTATAAGGCGTGTAAATCAGTGTAAGGCATCCCAAAGCTTTAAGATGGCCGCCGAGACTACGTAGAGACGTAGTCTCGGCGCCCGAGGTAGTCCCTTGTTTATTTTGTTAATTATGCTTAACCGGAGTTTGTGTTTCCTGGTACGCGTAGGGAGCAGAAAGGAGAATGGTGAAGTAAAGCGCCACGCGGCGTGCCGAAGCGGCGGAAACGGTATTCGGGCTTCAAAGCGCGTTCGCCTATATTGTGTCTGCGACGCTAGACAAGCCCGGAGAGTGTTCATGCCCGACGGGGGCAAGGAGAGCAACGATGACTCGGCCGCGTTCGGAGCATTATTGCAGCTCCTAGCAACGCGGTCGAGGTGCGCAGCCAGCAACCAGGGAGGTTGCCATGGTACGCGGCTCGTCGTCTTCGCGTGGAGAGAGGCGGTAAGATTTTCAAAAGGAATCAAATCAAGATTAAAAGGCTAAAGGCATTGACCCGATCAGTAAATTAATAGATATTGCAAGGCTAATAACATAAGCAATCGACAAGCAGATAAGGGAGTAAACAATCAAAAGATACTATCAGATAACTTAACAACTATACAGATGAATAAATATTACTTGTATGAATACCAAAGCTATAAAGGTATGGATAATAGTAAAAAGGGTGTAAGTAAGAGAAACTTACATCCTAATATCAGCAAAGCACAGTTAATAAATACAGAACAAGTTCAAAATAGTGATAAGTAGAGCAGAGGTTGAGAGAATACTTATCTTGCCTGCGGCAACAAAAAAAAAAGAAGGATGAGTTATGTATGTTCTGACCTTTTATTAGGTTGGAAGTTTTTGGTTTTACTACATTCTATTCTAAGTTCTTTAAAGTGGCTGTGCTTAGCTAAATAAAGAAGTTTGCAATAAGATTAGCCTCCGGTCTTGACATAAAATCTCCAAACCTCAAAATTCCAGAACTTCGGAAAATTGCAATTACCATCCATCACTGTGGTCATCACCCTCCTGGATTACTGCAATACTCTCTCTGCTGGTCTCTGCAGCATCTAGTCAAAAACTATGCAACTCACCTATTCTTTGTTTTCAAAAGACACACTTACTCCTCATCAGCTCTGAAATCCTCCAGTAGCTTCTAGGAAGACGGTGATCTACCTGGTACACAAGGAGCTCCAACTGCTTGTCCCTTATCACCCGGGCAGACACCTCATGTCTGTCAATAAGGTCCTATTGTAACCGCTACTGTTAAAAATGGGGTCTCTAGTTGGCAGTGTTTTGCACCCTGTCCAAGTAGGGACCCTCACTCTAATCAGGGTAAGTAAGTTATACATCCAAGATAACCCCTGTTCACCCCCTTGGTAGCTTGTCACAGAGCAATCTGGCTTATCTCAGAGGCATTGTGTAAAATATTTGCATACACACACTCACACAGTAACACAGTAAAAACACTACAAACAGACTCCACACCAGTTTAGAAAAATAGCCAATATTTATTTGAATAAAGCAAGACCAAAACAACAAAAATCAAGTCATGTCAAGTCAAGTCAAGATATGAATTTTCAAAGGTTAAATGAAGTTGTAGTTCTTAAAAATCAATGGTTGCACTTGATCAGGACAAAGTACCTTATAAACATAAAAAATCAAAGACGATGCGAGGTGCAGGGGAGGTGAGGCTTCGAAAAAGCAGGTGATGCATTGGTTCCTTACTGCTACAGTGTAGGTGATGCATCGGTTCCTTACTGCTAGGCAGGGGAGAGGATGCGTTGGCTCCTTACAGCTACAAGAGAGGTGATGCATCATTTTCTGGCACAATACCTCTAACAGTCCCTTACTGTGGTATGGTGTCAATGAAGAAATCAGCGCCCAGGGATGATACGTCGAAAGTCAAGTTGCACTGCGTTGATTCTACAGTGTTGAAGCAGGTGTTGCGTCGTAGTCAGAGCGATGGGTCATGGACTTTGAGTATGCGGTGTTTGATACTCACACAGCGGCAGTTCTTCGGAGGCGCTGCGACGAAAAGCTGGGGTCTGCATTGTAAGAACTGGTCATTGCGCCGAGCGGGGACCCCGCTCCAGTGAAGGCTGTGGCGATGCGTTTGAGTTTTGGTGGTGCTGTGGCGATTCAGAATGAAGCTTGGGGACGACGCGTGGATTTTCTTCTTTGTATCACCAGAACTCACTTCCAAGAGCCAGGAACTGGATTTGGCACCACGTGGCTGAGTAAGACTCACAACAGCAGCATAGTCCAGGTGATTGCAGGTGAAGTCTTTGATGGCCCTGAGACTTCTTAACAGGAGTAAAGCTCAAATCAAGCCCTTGGAGAACCTTGGAAGCAGGATATAGGAAGCAAAGTCCAGTCTTTTCACTCCCAGGACAGAAGCAGCAAGCAGCAGGCCAACACAGCAAAGCAAACAGCAAAGTGGCAGTCCCTTCTGAAAGCAATCCAGCTCTTCTTCCTGGCAGAATGTCCTCAACCCAGAAGTGTTCTGTGTATATGGTGTCACAGGTCCAGTACTTATACCTTTTCAATCTATGAAGCTGGCAAACTTCAAACAAAAGTCTTTGTAGTGCCCAAGACCCTGTATTTCCCTGCCCTGGCTCCAGACACGCTACAAGGGGTGGAGACGTCTTTGTGTGAGGATAGGCACAGCCCTATTCAGGTGTCAGTGTCAACTCCTCCCACTACTCTGGCTCAGAAAGGCCCATCAGCCTGTTGATGGGCCATCGGGATATGCAGGGCTCACCTCAGCTCCCTTTGTGTGACTGTCTAGAGTGAATGCACAAACAGCCCAACTGTCATCCTGACCCAGACGTGTATTCAGAGACAGGCAGAGACACAGAATGGTTAAAATAAGAAAATGCCAACTTTCTAAAAGTGGAAGAAAAAAGAGGTTGACCTGAACCTATTGTCAATTACCAGCACTATAAACTTAGGCTGTGATGATCAAAAAATACATTCTTTCTTTTTGATCAGGTTTTTATTAACCCTTATTATTTTATAAAGAGTTAATTAATTTTTAAACAATACTTTCCAGTATAAAAAAGACACATTATCATATCTCGAAGATTTTGTACAGTGATCAAAAAAAACATTCAGTGAACTAATTCACAAAATATGAAGAATAAACACAAATTATATACACAACACTGCAAAAGACACAACAAAAATGCCTGGCATTGTCCATTCATGGCATTTTCTGATTGATTTCGGTTTTGATGTCGAGGGATCTAAATTTCATTCCCCCTCTTTCTTACATGAATTGTTGTTCTTTTTGATTTAACATGCACAATTTTTTGAATTGTTGAACAAAATAACTGTTTAAAGCTGCACACACAAACACATGCAGTGGCAGGTCTGAGGCATGTTTGCAGGCTACTCATGTGGGTGGCACAATCAGTAGTAGCATTTGACTTACAGGCCCTGGGCACACCAGGTGCACTGAACTAGGGACTTATTTAATAAATCAAATAGGGAGAGGAGTTGGCCTAACGGCTAGGGCGTTCGACCTCAGACCTGGGGAACTGGGTTCAAGTCTCGGTAATGACGCTGAACATCCTGTGATTCTGGGCAAATCACTTAATCTCCCCGTGCCTAACAAAAATGAATGTGTGTCCTCATGTAACGTAACTGGTGCTATGTAAAGCGCTCTGATACCCGGTTGCGGGTCAAGTTCGTGCTATATAAAACTCTGAAAAAAAATAAGAAAAAAAAATAGGTCAAGCATGGAGAAACCAAATATCTTTACATTTTAGACAGGGAGCATTTGCACTTTAACACTGGTCAGCAGTGGTAAAGTGCCCAGAGTCCTAAAGCCAGCAAAAACAAAATGCAGCACACAGTCAAAAACAGGAGGTCAGAGGCAAAAAGACAGGGGAAACCAAACAAAAAGATACCAGGTCTAACAGCTACCCTTTACGTCCTAGAGATACAGAGCTTCTTTCACACCCTTGGACCCTTCCTACACATTTCTCTCCCATCACATCAGAGTCTGGCCAATGGCTATCTCAGGGTCCAAAGGCCTTCAAGGGCCACCTTTTCCCACAGGTGTTTGGTAAACATGTAGACCACAACTCTGTATTTGGATCCCTAGTCCTTCCAAGGTGGCTGAGTGTGAGCATGTGCCCTCTGTGTGAGATGGGCATTGCCAAGGTGTAGCAAATACTTACTTTTTCAAATTTCTATTCCAAAGAACTTGTACCAAGGGGCTCTCCCGGGTTACAGAGGTAGGGCTTTTGCTGTCTCTCTTTAGTTTCCCTCACACCTTGTTCACCTTAGTAAGGCAATGATGCTTTTTGACTTGGCTCTCTCTGCAGGGTCACCCACAAACTTTATGCCTTCACCCCTCCTGTTTTCTGAATTTTTGTTTTATAGGAATTAGGACTCTGTGTATTTTACCCCAGCTAACCAGTGCTAACATGCTTATGCTTTCTCCATAAAACATGGTAGAATTGGCTTACACCTGATTGCCATATTTAGTTTACTTATTAGTCCCCAGTAAAGGGATATAGCATATACCCAGGGCCTATAAATTAAATGCTACCAGGGGACCTGCATCACTTTTGGTGCCAAAACACTTAAGTAGCCCCTTAAAACATGTCACATGTCTGCCACTGTAGTCTGTGTGTAGTTTTAAACTGCCAAATTGACTTGGCAAGATAAACTTTTTGCCAAGCCTAAAACACCCTTATTAATACATATAAGTCACCCCAGGGTAGGCCCTCAACAGCTCATACAGTAGGGTGCATTGAATTTAAAAATGTGGACATGTACTTTTAAGTTTTACGTATCCTGTTAGTGAAACACTCAAAAATGAGTTTTTCCCTTTTGTGAGGTCTACCTCTTCCATGGGATAACAACTGGTAACCTTATTATATTTTCTAAGTGTTAACTTTTGTTTGGGAGCAGGTAGAGCTGTCATGTTGGGTGTCTAAGGAATTGTGATTTAAAATCCTCTTTAATGGTGAAGTTGGATTTTAAGTCTCAATTCTAAAAATGCCACTTTTAGAAAGTTGGCATTTTCCTGTCATAATCATTTGGTGCCTGTAACCTGTTTCCTGTGTCACATGACTAGGTGTAGTTGGACTTTTGTGTATTCCTCCCAGCCACTCACAGAATAGAGGGATTGGGTTTTGAAGAATGGACCATCCTGACAGGATGGGAGGGGAGGAACTGTGAACAGCCCCACTTAGACTTCAAACACACTGCTTCAGCTCACACACAAAGAACTGTACACTAGCATTTTGTGACTTCAGACATCCTGGGACCAGGGCAGGGATGCAGGAAATTCCAGACACTTCGGTGGGGGTGAAAACTCCAGCCAATTGTTCCACTTCAAAGCTGGCACCTGGTATGACATTGGGACTCTCAGTCCCACTCTTCTGTTCAGTTCTGGACCTGCAAAGGACTCTCAGAAGCCTGCATGATGCCTGTGGCCTGCTGGGAATTTCAAAGGTGTGCCGTGCAGCACCAAGAGGACTGCCCTGCTGCTTGAGACCTCTCTCTCTCTGCTTGAACCCATGATTTCCAGAGTGACTCCAAAGGCTAGTTGGCTGGCCTCCTGATCAGAGCCTCAAAAGACAGAAAATGCTCCAACCATCTTGAACCCACACCTGGATCCAACCAGAGTGAGTCCTGGCCCTCCAAGTGGTGCCACTCCAGTCCTGGACCTTTGAAAGTGGTGCTAAAGGTCCCCAAATAGCCCAAATCCAAAACTTGGGACTTAGGACTGTTTCAGCCAACAATTACCAAGAGAACCAACAGGGGACAGGGATCTACCTGCTTGCCAATCTGTCTAAGGAGCATTGCCGGTCAGCCTGACTTTGTGATAGCTTCCGCTATGTTTTTCTCCACAGCAGCAAATCCTATACAGCGGCTCCTCACAGAAGGGGTATCTGGCCTTATGGAGTCTTCATTGGCTACAGTCTGCAGCTTTGTACCACTGGAGATTTTCGACTTCCAAAAAGAGATTAAGTCAGAATGAAGAAATCTTCACTGAAACTTCATCCAGCAGCTTCCTGACTGCCTGCTGAACCTCACCTTCTCAGGACATTTTTCTCTAAATTTCTTCTAAGCCCGAAGGTAAGCAGAGACTGGGCTCAAGCCACTTTGTGTATTCGAACAATGCTCCATTGCGGTCAGCAATAACTTTCGATTTTGACCCGGTCTCGCACCACTAGATGGCGACAGTTGGCACTTTGATGTTTTAGGTGCTATTCTTCACTTTAAACTTTAAACATTTATAACTCCGGTTCTACTCATTGGATTGCTGTTGTTTTGGTGACAAATATTTTATTAAAACTTACTCTATTTTTCTAAATTTGTGTGGGATTTTTCTTGTGTTCTGTTTTCACTTTATTACTGTTTAAGTGCTACATAAATATTTTACACATTGCCTCTAAGTTAAGCCTGACTGCTTTTGTGCCAAGGTGCCAGACGGTTAAGCACAGGTGAATTTAGTGACTTTTTGTGGTTCACCCTAACAAGGATTGTGGCTATTGCTTGAGTAGGGTTTCATCCCCCTCAACCAACAACCCAATTTCTCACAGGTGCCTACTTTTTAACCAGGTGTTCCTCGAAGGAAGATGAAATTAGATGTTTTTGGAGGACGATCACTTTGAAAACAATGTGACCAATTTCATGTGCTGGCAGCCACATCAGCACAACTCAACCTCAACATCCACAAGGCAAAAACCCAGATCCTGAAGGCTAACACAGCCAGCACAACTGCAGTCATTCTTGCAGGTGATGCACTGGAAGAGGTTGAGGCCTCCACCTACCTGGGCAGTGTCATAGACAAGCAGGGCGGCACAGACTCCGATGCCCAGGGCTGGGCTGAGAACCGAAACCGGGCCTGGCAAACTGCCTGCCGGCCCCCCTGGAGGTGAGGAGGGGGTGCGGCCGAGCTGTTTGCTAGGACTGGTTTTGGCCAATTTTGTTCCAAGGGGCCGATATTGCCGGCCCCCTGTAACAAAAATGGCTTGCAGGTGCCCAAAACCGGCCCCCACCCTGGCGGCCCACCGGGGAAACGCCTGGTGCCCGCTACGGCCAGTCCAGCCCTGCCGATGCCAGGGCAAGAATCTGCAAAGTGAGGGCTGCCTTCATTCAGCTGAAGAAGATCTGGAGCTTCAAGGGCCTAATGCTGAAAACCATGATCAGGCTTTTTAACATCAACGTAAAATCGGTTCCACTGTATGGAGCAGACCCATGGAGGAAACCAGTGACCACCACCAATAAAGTCCAAACCTTCATCAACACCTGTCTGAGGAAAATCCTCCAAATCCTCTGGCCAAATACCACCAGCAACAGCGACCTATGGCAGCAGACTTTCCAACTCTCTACTCAAGAAGAACTCACGAAAAGATGCTGGGGCTGGATAGATCACACCCTCAGCAAGCCCGCATCAAACAACACTAGGTAAGCCCTGACCTGGAACCTTCAAGGAAAAAGGAAAAGAGGAAAGGAAAGAAACACCTGGCGCCGAGGCCTCGAGGCTGACGGCAAGGAGATAGCTTACACCTAGAGTCAGCGCTGCGAAGCCTCCGGGTAGCTGCGTGCCTTATAACTCCACATAAGATAAGTCAGATTGAAAGAAATGCCCAGGACACAGATGGCTGGAGGGTCCTGGCAGATGGTCTATACCGCTGAAGGGGTAGTAGACATAAGTAAGTAAGTGTGTTAGTATGACCTATGATGTTTGCTACTTGGCAGGCCTGTTGGGGTCATTCATTTTCATGTTCTTTCTGCAGTGGAGATACAGCCTCTATAAAAGGTGATGGTTTTCACAGGAGGTAGTGAGGAGTGCTCACAACAAGAGCACAATGATGTGTGAAACCGATTCACTTCGATGTCATCAACCTTCCTGAAGTAGCACTCAGGGAGAGACAAAATTGGCAAGACTTCCTAGAAATATCCCTCCATCCAACAAAAGATTATGATCTATCACCAGCAGTCCTCCAAGAATAACCTAAGTAGCAGTGCTCATGAAGGACTAATCAGCAGTCCCCTGCTAGAGGTTCACCAGAGAATTTCTAAACGCATCCATGCCGCCATCTTCCCACACTTTGGTCTCTCGTCCATCTCAGGGATGCAGGCAATACACTTCCTCTGTTTGGGGAGGCTGCCCACAGTGCCCATATTGTGCCAAGTGGAACCAGTGGCAATCCAAAATGGATCCTGACGGTCTAGTGATTCTACACTAGCATCCACACGGAGTGCTGCTACCATGCATGTTTTACAGAACATGCCCTCAAATTGCACCCAGGATGTTGGCCCAAGGCTCTGGGTGTCTCATACAAATTGAACATTACATGAGGTGGGGGCAGTAAGCCCCTCAAGCCATCTGAATCAGATAAAAAGGTATGTTCAGTGCTAGAATTCTAAAAGCAAAGTGGTATGGAGGCACCACTGCTTAATGTCAACAACCCAGGACATGGACAGTAGTCCTGTGCCAGCTAGAGGGCATGTTTGGTGCCCCCTCGCGCACACACACACACACACACACACACACTACATGGAAGTGTGCACACAAATAATTATGCATGCACAACATAAGCACGCGTGTCCCTGCCTGTCATGCCAGCACCAACAATCATGCACTGATTAGTGTTGTGGGTGGCATCAAAGGTGGACCCTCCCCATTCGAGCTCCACATGTGTCATGAACAATGAATGGATGGGTGCTTTCCTTCCGGATATCAGCCAATATATTGATTACCCTGAAAGTCTTTAAAGCATAAAGGTCATAGTGTTTCATTTCCACCCACCTTAATGTACATCCATATAACATATATTGATGCGCTCTCCCTCCTCTTTGCACATTATTAACTGAGTAATCATTTCACCTTTAAAATAATTTAGAATTACCAATAATGCCCTCATGATCTTAATGCCACGTTGGCCCCTGTCCAGCCTTCCGTGTTGCTTTACAGACGGGTTCTTCCTCTGTAAATCCACACACAGACAATATAGCATGTGGCAGAGTTTTGTTGCAGTTCAAAATGAATGCACACGATGGCAGTGGAGGATTGTTCTCCTCCTTGTCAAGTCTTCTGAAATCGTACAGGGTTCTTGGGCTGCTGAATCCCCCCCGTGCTCTACGCCCGCATCCCATTGAAAAAGTGTTGCCCAGGAAAATAGGGCGATATTTCCACGGCCTGTCACTGGAAAGACTGGGCTATGGCCAGTCACAACGTCTGGGGACATGTCCCCATGAAAAGTCTGCAACGATTGGGCACAACCAGTCACGTAAAACACCAATGCCCATCAACGGTTGATAGGGCTGGGACAGAGTCAGCCATAAGAACGCTCTACCGCTCTTTCAGAGGCAGGGGACTTTAAGAAAATGCCGGCCCGCTTCCCTTAGCCGCTTTCTTAATTTGATTTCTAGCCATCTCAGCCATTTCTGTTCTCTCTGCCATTATTTGAGCCAGAACGTATACCAAAGAATGACGTCATCACGCAGCTATCCATCGACTAGTGCTCTACCGTTGGAAAATGAGACAGCTGACTTGTGCGTCCCAGCTGTCTGAACCACTTACAGGCACTTCAACATACCCAGGGCCGGACTGGGAACAGAAACCGGCCCTGGCAAACTGCTCAGCCGGCCCCCCTGGGGTGAGGGTAGTGCAGCCGAGCAGTTTGCGAGGGCCGGTTTCGGCCGATTTTGTAACAGGGTGCCGATATTGCCGACCCCCGGTAACAAAAACGGCCCCCCAGGGGCCCAAAACCGGCCCCCACCCTAGCGGCCTACCGGGGAATCGCCCGGGGCCCGCTATGGCCAGACCGGCCCTGAACATACCCCACTACTGTATAGCACTTAGTTCCAGTTTTGAGCCAATCAGAAATTGGGGGGTGGAAGCATTTATTCTGGGAGAGACTTCCTGCAAAAATCTGCCACTGTCCGGTGGTTAGGTTGCACTTTTGCCATAGGACCCCACACCGTGCCATATCAAGACTGCGGTGGGACATGGTAGACACATTCTGGAAAGGAACAGAGTCGGTGAGCTTATAGAGACAGCGGGGAGTCCCCTTTCTATGTGCTGATTTCTGTTTTCGATTACACTGGCTCACACTGGAGAGAGGAGCTGCCTCTGGGCTCCAGCCTCTGGAGGGGGCCACAGAGCTGCTCATGGGCATCCCAGCATAGTTGATGGAATAGGGATACCTCCAAAGTCCCTGGGTAACCTCTGGGAGGTCCCTAGAAAACCTCTGGGAGGTTACCTAGGGACCTGGAGTGGGATCTTTATAGCCATCTCTGATGGGAACAGCCAGCCCCCTGCTGTGTGAACCAGAGGTCCTTCTATTAGTACCTGCAGCAAGATCTTCGGTGTTATGGAACCTCCTAACCTATATGTGGGTCAAAAGTCACTCACTCCAGTACAATAGGTATGCAGACGTTGTCCACACATTGCTCGTGCTTGAATATACCTGCAGGAATATCATTAGTAAGATACACGAGGACTGAAGTCGGGAGCACAAAAGCCCCATCAGGATACATCTCAGTCTTTACCCTTGAAGCCCCCAACAGCTTGAGTAGGCGCTCTCAGGCCTGCGACCATCTTAAAATCACATTTTAATCACATTCTATGCTCATCGCAGCAGGGAGAAAGTACCCTCCCTCAGAACGTATTGTAAATCACACACAGCCCGATTCATGAAGGGACTTAAGTGTAGTAAAGTTACGAGTGCGGAGTCTCGGCGTTTGTGGCGGATTCTCCGCACTGATAACTGCAGTGCGGAGATTCTGCCCCGAGTACAGAGATTCCGCCAAGAGTGCAGAGACTCCTCACTTTACTACATGTATGTAGGCCTGGGAGGTGAACTCCGCTCCGTTCACTGAGTTTTTGGAGTTTTCTGCACTCCGCACTCTGCAGAGCTCGCGGAGTGCAGAAAACTCCATCCCACGTAGCGCAGCAAAGTTTTTTCCCTGATCGCGCTCGCCTACGGTAAGTTGGCGAGCGCAAGATGCCGCTCGGGTAGAATTTCTATCCGAGCGGCAGGAAGATCAGCGCGAAAGACAGTTCACGCCGCATTCCCCTGCTTGCGGAACTCCGCAGAGTTTTTTGTCCTCTGCCCAGGCCTACAAGTCCCTTCGTGAATTGGGCCGACAGTGTCCAAGGTAATGTGATGAGTTGGACAATACATATATAGAACTGTGGATGGGTAACAGTGAATTACGGAATGTTTTTCGCCGAGGGCTTCTGAGTTACATCAAATAGAGAACAAGAGAAAGCTCGAGTTGTCTATGATGTCACTCAAAAACCAAAGATAAAAAACATCCCCGAAAGTCACTTTTTACCCTTCTATAATTTTATGCTAAGTATGGCCCCCAAAATCACCTGCCCCTGCTTTCAACTGCTACGCAATGGCAGAGGAGCAATGGGGGAACCATACATAACATTGCGTCTGCTATGTATCCATGTCCCAAAGATTTAAAAAAAATTACCTGCCATCCTTGACCAACCCCCACCACCTTCCCTGTCTTCCTTCCTCCTCCAGCATTTGGGCTTTCTGCTTTCAGTCAAAGCAAACAAGCAGAGCTGTGCTGCGCTGTGCTGCGCTGTGCTGGCAAGCTCTCAGAAAGCCCTGTCACATTGCCTGGAAGGGCTTGATGACATTACAGCAGTTTGTTATCGAATGTTGCTATGTCATAGCAGTGGATTATGAGATTCAGAAACTGAAATAAATGATAGAGGCTCTCTATGCGAGCCATGCATAACAACAATATGACCAAATGGTAAATGCCCCAGGGATCAGAGAACGGAGAGGTGTGGGGTGACACCTGAAGGCTGCAGTGAGTGACAGGGGATTTGAGTTGAATTCGGTAAGATTGAATAGGTGTGTTTGATGGCCTCTGATCTCAGTTATCTGGTCTGCAAATGCCTTTGTCCCAGCAATCACAGCTGTTCATAATCAGCATTTTTACACAACCTTAGTATTAAGGAAGTGGGCTTTTTATGACTTTTTACAAACAGTCCCTGTGCACTCGAGAGCTTTGGGCATCCCTAACACCACAAAAGGAGAGCCTGGTTACAAGGCAATGCCAACATTGTGCATCTACTTTATGCATCAGTAAACTATGAAAGCACCTCCTTTTCTAGTCTTGTATCTCAGTTGACCGGATGCAAGTTTTGCTCTTTTATTTGCAGAAGTTAACACCTTTTGTTAACATTGCATTTTATACATGCTAACAGCAATTTACAAAGCGTCTTTTAGTTACTCATGTTTTTGCAATTTTTAACGATTAGATATACAAATAATGGCTAACTTTACATACAGGTAATTGCACTCCATTTTGCTTTAGGAAATGATTCTTTGCTCTTTTCTACTGACATTGCCATGTGTTCCTGTCCCCACCCAGATGACGGATCGCCGCCAAATGGTCAGTTTCCGACACTAAAACAAACTTTCAGCACGTACAAGTTGCTGCACTGTCCTTCGGCAGACAGCCAGCACAACTGATTTTAAATCCAGTATATTTTCCGCCAGCACAAAGTTTACTTTTTAAAAGTTACTTTTCCTCTATACATTTCAAAAATGTACTTCTCTCATTAAATAAGATTTTTTACAAAAAGTAGAAACAGCTTTGAATCAAGTTTTGATTATTTTCCCAGGAGCATGGTAAATATTGACTTTTGTTCATAATTGGTTCTGTTAACAGGAAATGTAACTTGTCGTACAGAGTGACACACAGCTTAAGGCAACATACTTTTCTTTAATTTTCGTCCCACTTTTGCCAATTAAGCACCCGGCCCTTTGGGTTTACAGGCACACTTAACAAAGACTTATGGGACGATATTTTTGTAAAAATTTTTAAGACACTGCATATTTTTGTCAGACTATGTTTAAGCCACAATATTCTCGTCCATACCGTTTAGGACTTGATGTTTACATCAGATGATATTTTTGTCAGCATTATTATGACATACAACCATAGCCTAGGCCCACAGTTAAATTAAAGTACCACCAAATTAGCCTGGATCAACACGCGTTCAATATCTGTCGCTAGTAGAACAGTGATTGAAGCCATTGCACATCCGTTGTGAGAGAAACAGCCAAATATGGGCCATCAATAAAATCCTGTAAGACATATACAGTAACCTATATCAGAGACACTTTGGAGTGGCAAAACTAGGAAAAATCATAACAGAAGTCTGATAGGGAAACTAGTTCATATATACTATGAAAGTGTGTCCTACTTCTCGAAATATATCTTTAATGTTTTAATTAATTTTAGAAGATTATTATAACACGTAATGGTTTCAGAATCAATCAAAGCCATCTATTCAAATCGGAAGGTATCTGATGAGTCTGTCATCATATTAAGGGCACATTTCCATATGTGTTTTTATATCACTTGTTTAATAATTTATATTGGCTTTTCATACATATTCAAAGTGTATCTTAACTTGAAATTCTTTTAGGATGTTTCTTAATCCTCTTTGTACATTATTACTTTGTACCTCTTTCTCAACACATATCTGAACTGCCTGACTCGTCATCAAGGGAATATAGTGAGCATAGCAGAACACTAGTGTGAGAAGTTGGCCTGGTATATGCTGTCCACTAATTATAGTGGGCACCTTGCACCAGTCCAAACAACCCCTTATTGGAGATAGGTTAAAGACAACCTTTATTGAAAGCTATCCTAGTGGTAGCTATGGAGAGCAGCCTTCAGGCTAAGTCTTGAAGGAATGTAAAGCAGCTTGTTTTACCAGTCTATAATCTCTTGAGTGACCAAATGAAAGAGCACCACACCAGGTATATATTTAAAATATATGTATTTAGTCATAAACACACCCCTCTAGTCTCTTTATGAGGCTAGAGTTCGAAATACATAAGTTACAAGTCAGTTATCAACAGTAATAGCACAAATACACGTTTGAGCCCTAGGGGCGTACCAAACCATATACCAATAAAGTGGTATAAGAACCACGACTGAGCTAGACACAAGGCCTAGAGCCTCTAGAAGTGCTTGGACCCCAAGGAACCACCCAAGGTAGTGACACAGGGGACCCACGGGGGACGCGTGCAGTGTGAGAACACAGCCGCGAGCCACCGTTAACTTCTATGGGGAAAGTCGCGGTTGGATTTTTAAAAGGAAGGGACACTTAGAGGAGGACTTGGAGCAAATCCCTTTAGAACTAGGCAGTTCTACAGTCAATACCCACGGGAGCACCGGAGTACTCGAGTTACCTCACCCAGGGAAGCCGGGTGCATAGGTGTCTTTTGGCGTCGGGTTTCGTCGTCGTTTTCAATGGCGATCTGCTGCAGCAGGCTGCTGGCGACCAAGTCGAAAGTGTCCGGGTGGATCCAAGGGTGGATCGAAGATCTGAAGAACCTGAAAGCAGAGGAGATAGAGTCTGGGTCACTAGCCAGTGACCAGGAAGGCGATGAGCAGATGCCCACCGATGTTGGGTGCTTCAGGTAGGTTGACGGTTGTCTTGACTCTTCAGCCACGAGGTCCAGGAGGTGTCGACAACAACCAGGAGCTGGATTCGAGCTGTCCCACGACGTCTGTCGATTGCTGAGGTGTCGGCGACCATATTGGACCCAACAAGCCTTGGCAACGGCAAGTCACGTGGAAACAAATAAAGGACGTTGATGCAGACCAGCAAGGTCTGAGGGACTCACCCAGTGAGGGTAAGTCAGGGCATGTCTGGAGCAACCAGGAAAGCCCAAGCAGAAGAAGAGTTGACTTCGGGAGGGCCCACTAGCCAATGGACTAGCGACCGCAAAGGAGCCTCGAGTGGACGCACTTGGAGCTGGCTCACAGGACACTCGTTGAGTGGAGGCCAGTGATCTTCAGTGCAGTCGGTGCTGGAAGTGGGGGCTACTAGGAGGCCAAAGCACAACTTCGTGGGAGACCAGGAAGAGGATGCACTTGCAAAAGTTCTTGGTGTTTAGGGGTCAAGGTTCCACGTTACCCACGACAGCTACGGGCCTCAGCTTCGCTGGGGACTCAGGGCAGCCTCGGGGAAGTCTGGAAATCCACCTCTGGTGTTGCAAAGACTTCGGTGTCCGGCAGGAGCTTCAGCGATGCAGACCGGACAATTGTCTCTTAGGTGCCTGCCAAGCAGGGGAGTCACTCCTTGACCCCAAGGGAGATTGTTCAGTCCTCTAATCTTGAAGTAGAGCGTCGAAGGTCCAGGATTCAGTTTCAGAGTTTCGTCCAGGGATATCTAAAGTCCTAAGGACTGGGGTCCCATACTTATACTAAGTTAGGGGTTGGACATACTCTGGGGACCCACCTATGGGAGGGTCAGGGAAGAGGGGTGGTTACACCCATTCCCTTTGTCCAGTTTCGCGCCAGAGCAGGGGCAGGTAGCCCCTGCAACCGGTTTGAACTGGGCTATGCACAGGGACACCAAATGTGCCCCCAGTGCAGGACTTCAAAGCACCAGAGAGTGCTCCCACCCAGCCCCAATACACACTATCCTGTCTGGGGAGGTGGTTACACCTCCCTTCGACAGGAAACCTATTGTCCAGGCCTCCCCTGCCGGAGTTTCGGTCAGCAGCAGGAGGCCAGACCCGTGTCTGTGGCAGCGGCATCCATTTTGTGATGCCAGGGCTCTGTGAAGTTAATACCGGGCAGGCCGGTGGGTACATGTCTCTCCCTCTAGAAGGGTGGAATGCTACCCCTGCCGCCAGGACTGGCGGGGGGGTAATATTCCAAGGTGTTTGACACCAAACACGACATGTTTTGGTGCAGCCAGTCCAAAGTTAGCATTCTACCGCGAGGATATAATGCACTTAAGAGTATATGGTCAGGCTGTACCACAAACAGCATCAGAGGATTGACTCCGAATGCTGCAGAGGGGCTCTGCTCATGCAGGGGCACCCTCTCACATAAAAACCAAGCACTCTGCCTTTAGGATTGTTAAGGCCTGCCATAGGAGTGACTTATAGGTTCATATGTGTGTGCAATGGTAGTGATATAGGTAGCCTATACCACAGTAAGGGGTGCATGCACCACCTTACCCAGGCTGCAGTAGCAGACCTGTGGTGTCATTTTGGATGGCTTTCCAGGGGTGGCACAATACATGCTTCAGCCCCTGGTAGGCCTCTGGGGTACCTATGCCCTGGGTACATAGTATACCATATACTAGGGACTTATAAGGGCACTCCAGAATCCAATCAGAGATGTACCTAAGGTACATGGAAACCATTTTAGAGAGGAAGCAGCTAGGCTGGGGTTCTGATTAGCAGGGCCCCAGCCAGACTAAAGTCGAAAAACAGTGAAGCATCAGCAAAAAGTGGGGGTACCCATGTGAAGCAGATCCTACTCTCCTACAACTAGAAAATAAATAAATGTGCATTATTACATTGTGCACCACCTTAAATCAAAAAATCATCTTATTTTCATACATATCACGCTAAAATCTACTTACAGTAATTTCAGGTAGTTCAAGAATCAGGGTGCATAATTGCATGATGACCCATTGCTACCTTGCATGTTAAAGACGTTAGATGCTATCCGGTCATATTACCTAATTTTGACTTACTAATTGAAACTGTTATTGTGGTGCTGGTTCATAATGTGATTTATATAAAACAAAAGCAACAATACCAATTTTCCACAATATGATCATAAAATAAATGGGATAGCTTGGCCACAAAGGGTCTGATTCACAAAGGTTAATTACACTTTTGAGTAAGTTAACACTTTTGTGTAAATTTGTTAATTTTTGGTGTTAACAAATTGTACTTTTGTAGTAAGTTACCTTTTGTACTAAGTTACAATTTTGCAGTAAGTCCAGCACAGCACATGGCCAACCACTTATACTGCAACACTTTCCCACACAAAAACAATTGAGGGAGGGATTTAAAAGAAAAACCCATAGGAAAGAATCTTAAATTAAATTAAATTATGTAAAATAGTTACCAAATATTTATAAATTTAAGTAAAAAACATGTAAAAATAGTGCATATTTATAATTGAAATATAAAATATTTAATAACCTGTTTCATAATGTGAGTGAGATAGACAGTGAAGTTTGCTTTGCTGTTGACAGACTGGCACATGCATCAAGGAAGGCTTTTGCGATTCCTTAATTGCGATTATTAAGGAATCGCAATTAAGGAATCGCAAAAGCCTATGCATGTAGGAATCGCTATAAAAATAGCGATTCCTAAACATTCCTTAATTGCGACTCGCAAATTGCGAGTCGCAATTAAGAATGCCGTCCCATTCATTCCTATGGGCCTACAGGCCCATAGGAATGAATGGGAGATTACATGCGCAATTTGCGAGTACCAGTAGGTACTCGCAAATTGCTCATGCAATTTCAAGGGTGCAAGGGTGTCAAAATGACACCCTGTTGCACCCCTGAAATTGTGATGTGCACCCATGTTGCGCACACACATGCCCCAAGGGCATGTGTGTGTAACCTAAAACTTAAAAAAATGCATTTTAGTGCATTTTTCAAAGTTTTGCAAATTACAGACAAGTTTGATTTGTCTGTAATTTGCGGTCCCAAATAGCGAAATCGCTATTTGAAAGTGCTTCTAGCATTGCATTTAAGGAATCGCAAATTGCGATTCCTTAAATGCAATCATAATTAGGAATTCGCAATTAATTGTGAATTCTTAAATTGCGCATAGAAACTACTTTCATGCATCTCCAAAGGCCAATTTGCGATCGCAAACGGTCGATTTTTGCGAATCGCACCGTTTGCGATCGCAAAAACCTTTGATGCATGTGCCCCATAGATCCTTTCTTCAGGAAGTTGTTATACGGGAAAGCAGATGTTCTTGTGAAATATATTTACATCGATTCAATCCAGGGCCAAGGATTGTACAAATAACATTACATGTTGTTTCATCCATTCCCTCTGGTGACGTCATTTGAAGGGCTATCAAATGACCTTTGAGCCAGACGACGTCCCAGGAAGTTCTGCCATGTGACCTCTGATGCTGATGACAACACACGATGTACTATGACTGAATTAAACACAAACCCACGATAGACAGTCCAAGATTATTAAGTTTGACACTTAATGCTCCCACACAGCCTCAGGTGCCAAAGTGTAGCGTTAAATAGCCAGACTCAGGCTTCAATGCTCCAGCACAGTCCAGATTGGACTAGCATAAGTAGACCGTGCCTACGCATAGCTTCAAATGTCCAGGCACTCCTCTAAGGTACAGTACTGACCTCATCCCTTCATATGCCCTTACACTGCGAGCACATCTACTGCTAGAGCGTCCCTACTCTCAGGAGAAGCGTCAATTGCAGTCTCCCTCTGTGCAGGTATTGTTTCAAATGTCCATTGCGGCTTCCTATGCACAGACCTGACCTCAAGAACCCAGAACCCAGTGCAGCCTCCAGTATGTAGTGCCATCTCTCTTTACACAACCGCTGCCTCACAGGCTGAGCAGACTCTCGTTTAGCAGCACATACCCACAAAAACCTCCTGTGCACACACATACCTTCAAATATACCGTGCAAAAAAGAGAACAAAGTGATGGTGCAATGCATGAGTTCATCTCAGCCACTGGCAATTTCAGTCTGTATTCCAGTCCACTGGTTTCAGTCCATACAGAGATCTCCCACAGGCAAACCAGACCTTTTCGTGCCCCAGTATGCGCAGTCCAGGCTGAACCACCGGCCAGATCCACTCCAGGCTGGAACATACACAACCACAGACCTTGGTAGTCTGAGCCTTATCAGTGACGCTCCGAAATGATGGACTGGAATGTGGCCCGGAGTAATCACCTGTGGCTGGTATTAATTCAAACATTCCACCTTTTCATTTTAGTTTTTCTAATTGAGATGACCTGGGTGTGACAGGCGTGGCCGGCGAGTCCTGTGCTCACTGTGCCACAGGACTCGCCTGCACCTCAATGACGAGGCGCTACAAGGGCTGAAGGGGTCAGGTGCCGCCGGCATTGCCTTCTGAAGGGGGGTCTCACCTGGCACTTTGGGCTGGTCTGTTCCTATTGGAGCAGTGCCAAGGCTTATTTGCGTGTGCAGACTTCTGGTAATTAGCTGTCTGGATTATAGCAACGCTCTGCTTATGGCAACAATCGATACCTTCCTGTCTAAACTACAGGTGGTGCAAAATACGGCTGCCCTTTTAGTTTGTAACCTCCAGGCAGGCTCTCCTTCTGCCCCCGTCATCAGAGCCCTCCACTGGCTTCTGGTCAGAAAGTGCATTGTTTTCAAAATATGCTGTCTTACCCCTACAGCTTTGATGGGCAAATCCCCTTTGTATCTGAAAGACAAATTTCGTTATCATTGTCCTGCTCGTGCACTAAGATCCAGCGACAAGGCGCTCTGATCATTCCTCGCATTCGGGCCTCAAGATATGGGGGCAGAGCGTTCTCCTACTCTGCCCCGATGGCGTGGCATCAGGTTCCATTCTATCCCCCCTGCTGCTCGGATTTTGCCAAATTTAAAAAACTGTTGAAAACCTGGCTGTTTTATTTATTAGATGAAAGTTATGTGTAGTCCCAGCACTGAGATACACCTGTGAGTGTGATTCACTGCACTTTATCAAATGGACATAACATAACATGGGTGATCTCTTTCTGGAGTGGCATAAAAGCATACAAATTATGAATTGGAATGTGGGCACAAATTGTTACCAGTGGCAGAAATTAACTGAAGATTTCCATCCATCATTTCTTTTTATGTCAACATCAGAGTGCAGCGCCCCTGGATCATGTGAAGCCTAAAACAAATAATTCAGCCTCCCAGTGTGCAGGTCTAGCCTCAGATGCCCGGTGCAGCCTCCCTGCGTGCAGGTCTAGCCTCAGATGCCCGGTGCAGCCTCCCTGTGTGCAGGTCTAGCCTCAGATGCCCGGTGCAGCCTTCCTGCGTGCAGGTCTAGCCTCAGATGCCCGGTGCAGCCTCCCAGTGTGCAGGTCTAGCCTCAGATGCCCGGTGCAGCCTCCCTGCGTGCAGGTCTAGCCTCAGATGCCCGGTGCAGCCTCCCTGCGTGCAGGTCTAGCCTCAGATGCCCGGTGCAGCCTCCCTGCGTGCAGGTCTAGCCTCAGATGCCCGGTGCAGCCTCCCTGTGTGCAGGTCTAGCCTCAGATGCCCGGTGCAGCCTCCCTGCGTGCAGGTCTAGCCTCAGATGCCCGGTGCAGCCTCCCTGCGTGCAGGTCTAGCCTCAGATGCCCGGTGCAGCCTCCCTGCGTGCAGGTCTAGCCTCAGATGCCCGGTGCAGCCTCCCTGCGTGCAGGTCTAGCCTCAGATGCCCGGTGCAGCCTCCCTGCGTGCAGGTCTAGCCTCAGATGCCCGGTGCAGCCTCCCTGTGTGCAGGTCTAGCCTCAGATGCCCGGTGCAGCCTTCCTGCGTGCAGGTCTAGCCTCAGATGCCCGGTGCAGCCTCCCAGTGTGCAGGTCTAGCCTCAGAAGCCCGGTGCAGCCTCCCTGCGTGCAGGTCTAGCCTCAGATGCCCGGTGCAGCCTCCCTGCGTGCAGGTCTAGCCTCAGATGCCCGGTGCAGCCTCCCTGCGTGCAGGTCTAGCCTCAGATGCCCGGTGCAGCCTCCCTGTGTGCAGGTCTAGCCTCAGATGCCCGGTGCAGCCTCCCTGCGTGCAGGTCTAGCCTCAGATGCCCGGTGCAGCCTCCCTGCGTGCAGGTCTAGCCTCAGATGCCCGGTGCAGCCTCCCTGCGTGCAGGTCTAGCCTCAGATGCCCGGTGCAGCCTCCCTGCGTGCAGGTCTAGCCTCAGATGCCCGGTGCAGCCTCCCTGTGTGCAGGTCTAGCCTCAGATACCCAGGGCCGTTTCTAGGTGTTTTGCCGCCCTAGGCGAGAATTGAAAAATGCTGCCCCCTCCCTTTTACAACCATCACTCTCTCCCCCTGTCATCCAGGCTAGAAGAATTAATGCATTAGATATAAAAGAAGTTGCATTCAACATCAAATTGATTTTTCTTTCCCCCTTTTGCCGCCCTAGGCGGCCGCCTAGTCTTGCCTAATGGTAGAAACGGCCCCGCATGCAGGGAACCTGAGTCTTGCGGAGCTCAATGGGGATTCCCCAATGCAAAGATTGTTCTTAAGTATCCTCGAGCTGCATCAAGCCATGTTTATCCCTCTGCCGTAGCTGCTTGCATTGATACTTGACCCTTACGTAAGTTTATGTACTACCTGCATATTCTTTTATATACTTTGGATATAGTTACGTCTCTATGCGAGTAATAATTGTAACATCAACTTAGGTAGTCACTAAAGGTAGGTCCAAATTCTATTTGCTGCTCCTAACATACTTATCAATATTGGCTAAACAGCTGTGGTTTGGCTATAACTTACACTGTAAATAAACATTAAAACAACATTCGAATTGCCCCAGATCTCCCTGTAAACCTCATCCAAAATCGACCCAGAATCTGTAAACGTGCTGACGAAATAAGTGTGATCTGGGTAACATAGGTTTTGTTACTTGGATACCAACCCTATCCTATCTGGTATGGAAGGTTTGATCAGTGGCTCGACGCAGATTTGTGTTATATTTTTTAAGGTTGCATGTTTGCTCTAATCTGGCAGGGACGATATGGCTGTTTATCCCAGTTGCCATCGAATTTGAGTCCAAAGTAAACGACAAACCTCCAGCAGTTACACAGATGCCGCAAAAACTAAAACAGTAACCATAATTTCTTTATTAATGCGTTATTTTTCCTAACGTGGACACTTTTTTACCGCCGTATGACTTCACAGGAAATCATGGAAGCACGTTTCGTACGTTGAAATACAAATAACTGGTATAGGCTTTTGTACCTCCGTGAGGGGAAATATGAGGGGAGGGGGGACAAGGGCAGGACGCGGTGGCAGCACGCGCGCAGTGGCGGCAGCAGGGCGTTCCTGACAGCAGGGTCAGAAGACGGGCACTGGTGGATGCGCTCAGGGTAGGGAGGTGAGAGGACGGGGTGAGCAAGGGTGGCGGCACCCAGGTGGGAGATGGGGAATGGAGGCTGGACCCGGGGATAAAAAGGGGCTAGGAGTATGGCTAATGTGACTACCCAGGGCCGGTGTAGACAACGGGCAATAGTGGCAGCCCCCACTGCAGGGGTAAGGACTGGCCAGCAGGGGCAAGTACAGACGTCAGCAGTCAAGGTAGCAGTGAAAACGCGCGAAGTGCAGGGTCAAAAGGCCGAAGGGGAGGCTGTGCACTCGGTGAGGGCTGGGGCCTGGGGGGGAGTTGGGGAGGGATGGCAGCTCCCAAGGCAGGGTGCAGGTGATGCACAGCGATTTACTGCACCCAGGGGTTGTTGGACAGGAGCTGGGCAGTGGGGATAGTATCCAGGTGAGGGGTAGGATATAACGATAGCAGCGATCATGGCAGATGTTAGAGCGGGGACATCTGTTGGCATTATGTGCAATGGCTAGAAGATGGGCAGTGGTGTCTGCACCCAGGGAACATGTTCGGCATAATGAGCAGTGCAATCACCCAGGGCGAGGGAAGGTTGTTAGTAGCTGCGGCAGTGCCCGGGGTAGCCCGCTGTGGGTGGCAGTGCCACTCAATGTAGAGGTGACAAATGGACAGTGGTGGCAGTCGCCACCCCCCCCCTTGCAGGGAGGATGGGGCTGCAAACAGCGCTGGCAGCACCTAAGGCAGTGGGTGATGGGCAGTGGTGTCAGTCCTCAGCACCCAAAGATCCTTGAAAAGCCAACCCTGGGAAGCAAGTTACGAACTCTTTTTTGCCGTACTATGTATAGCACGGATCTAATTCCAAGAAGCGCCGCGCAGCGCTTAATGGAGAACATTTTTATTGGAGCAGGAGGTGCTTCAACTTGAAGGCCATGGTGCGTGGAGTCGAGACCATATTACACAGATCAGGTTGTAATGGGCCCTGAGAGCGGGGACATGTACTAGGCATAACATCAATTTCAATTTACCTTCAAGGGATACAGGCTTTAAATTAATTTTTGCCTGCCTGCCAGCCGACCAGCCCCCCCCCCGGGTACCGGATAGGCCTGCAGGCGGGCCGCGGTAACTCTCTCTGCCTCTTCTTGCCGGCCGCGCGCGCACAGGCACAGCCCCTGCGGCCGCCGTGGCGCCGAACGTGACGTCACGTCACCCTGGTCACGTCGACGGTCTAATTGAAGAGGAGCCGCGCCCGCGCTACGCTACATGGCAGATTCGGATTCATTCAATAGTGAAGTCAAAAGAGAGTAAAGAACTCATGTTTTTAACTTTTGCCACGGCCGCCCTCCACCTTTTGCCGCCCTAGGCAGCCGCCTAGTCCTGCCTAGTGGTAGAAACGGCCCTGCAGATACCTGGTGCAGCCTCCCTGCATGCAGGTCTAGCCTCAGATGCCCGGTGCAGCCTCCCTGTCTGCAGGTCTAGCCTCAGATACCTGGTGCAGCCTCCCTGTGTGCAGGTCTAGCCTCAGATGCCCGGTGCAGCCTCCTGTGTGCAGGCCTAGCCTCCGATGCCCAGTGCAGCCTCCCTGCATGCAGGTCTAGGCTCAGATGCTCGGTGCAGCCTCCCTGCGTGCAGGTCTAGCCTCAGATGCCCGGTGCAGCCTCCCTGTGTGCAGGTCTAGCCTCAGATGCCCGGTGCAGCCTCCCTGTGTGCAGGTCTAGCCTCAGATGCCCGGTGCAGCCTCCCTGTGTGCAGGTCTAGCCTCAGATGCCCGGTGCAGCCTCCTGTATGCAGGTCTAGCCTCAGATGCCCAGTGCAGACTCCCTGTGTGCAGGTCTAGCCTGAGGTGCCCAGTGCAGCCTTCCTGCGTGCAGGTCTAGCCTCAGATGCCCGATGCAGCCTCCCTGTACTCAGGTCTAGCCTCAGATGCCCGGTGCAGCCTCCCTGTGTGCAGGTCTAGCCTCAGATGCCCGGTGCAGCCTTCCTGCGTGCAGGTCTAGCCTCAGATGCCCGGTGCAGCCTCGCTGTGTGCAGGTCTAGCCTCAGATGCCCGGTGCAGCCTCCCTGCGTGCAGGTCTAGCCTCAGATGCCCGGTGCAGCCTCGCTGCGTGCAGGTCTAGCCTCAGATGCCCGGTGCAGCCTCCCTGCGTGCAGGTCTAGCCTCAGATACCTGGTGCAGCCTCCCTGTGTGCAGGTCTAGCCTCAGATGCCCGGTGCAGCCTCCCTGTATGCAGGTCTAGCCTCCGATGCCCAGTGCAGCCTCCCTGTATGCAGGTCTAGCCTCAGATGCCCGGTGCAGCCTCCCTGCGTGCAGGTCTAGCCTCAGATACCTGGTGCAGCCTCCCTGTGTGCAGGTCTAGCCTCAGATGCCCGGTGCAGCCTCCCTGTGTGCAGGTCTAGCCTCAGATACCTGGTGCAGCCTCCCTGTGTGCAGGTCTAGCCTCAGATGCCCGGTGCAGCCTCCCTGTGTGCAGGTCTAGCCTCCGATGCCCAGTGCAGCCTCCCTGCGTGCAGGTCTAGGCTCAGATGCCCGGTGCAGCCTCCCTGTGTGCAGGTCTAGCCTCAGATGCCCGTGCAGCCTCCCTGTGTGCAGGTCTAGCCTCAGATGCCCGTGCAGCCTCCCTGTGTGCAGGTCTAGCCTCAGATGCCCGGTGCAGCCTCCCTGTATGCAGGTCTAGGCTCAGATGCCCAGTGCAGACTCCCTGTGTGCAGGTCTAGCCTCAGATGCCCGTGCAGCCTCCCTGCGTGCAGGTCTAGCCTCAGATGCCCGATACAGCCTCCCTGTATGCAGGTCTAGCCTCAGATGCCCGGTGCAGCCTCCCTGCGTGCAGGTCTAGCCTCAGATGCCCAGGGCCGTTTCTAGGTGTTTTGCCGCCCTAGGCGAGAATTGAAAAATGCTGCCCCCTCCCTTTTACAACCATCACTCTCTCCCCCTGTCATCCAGGCTAGAAGAATTAATGCATTAGATATAAAAGAAGTTGCATTCAACATCAAATTGATTTTTCTTTCCCCCTTTTGCCGCCCTAGGCGGCCGCCTAGTCTTGCCTAATGGTAGAAACGGCCCGCATGCAGGGAACCTGAGTCTTGCGGAGCTCAATGGGGATTCCCCAATGCAAAGATTGTTCTTAAGTATCCTCGAGCTGCATCAAGCCATGTTTATCCCTCTGCCGTAGCTGCTTGCATTGATACTTGACCCTTACGTAAGTTTATGTATTACCTGCATATTCTTTTATATACTTTAGGATATAGTTACGTCTCTATGCGAGTAATAATTGTAACATCAACTTAGGTAGTCACTAAAGGTAGGTCCAAATTCTATTTGCTGCTCCTAACATACTTATCAATATTGGCTAAACAGCTGTGGTTTGGCTATAACTTACACTGTAAATAAACATTAAAACAACATTCAAATTGCCCCAGATCTCCCTGTAAACCTCATCCAAAATCGACCCAGAATCTGTAAACGTGCTGACGAAATAAGTGTGATCTGGGTAACATAGGTTTTGTTACTTGGATACCAACCCTATCCTATCTGGTATGGAAGGTTTGATCAGTGGCTCGACGCAGATTTGTGTTATATTTTTTAAGGTTGCATGTTTGCTCTAATCTGGCAGGGACGATATGGCTGTTTATCCCAGTTGCCATCGAATTTGAGTCCAAAGTAAACGACAAACCTCCAGCAGTTACACAGATGCCGCAAAAACTAAAACAGTAACCATAATTTCTTTATTAATGCGTTATTTTTCCTAACGTGGACACTTTTTTACCGCCGTATGACTTCACAGGAAATCATGGAAGCACGTTTCGTACGTTGAAATACAAATAACTGGTATAGGCTTTTGTACCTCCGTGAGGGGAAATATGAGGGGAGGGGGGGACAAGGGCAGGACGCGGTGGCAGCACGCGCGCAGTGGCGGCAGCAGGACGTTCCTGACAGCAGGGTCAGAAGACGGGCACTGGTGGATGCGCTCAGGGTAGGGAGGTGAGAGGACGGGGTGAGCAAGGGTGGCGGCACCCAGGTGGGAGATGGGGAATGGAGGCTGGACCCGGGGGATAAAGGGGCTAGGAGTATGGCTAATGTGACTACCCAGGGCCGGTGTAGACAACGGGCAATAGTGGCAGCCCCCACTGCAGGGGTAAGGACTGGCCAGCAGGGGCAAGTACAGACGTCAGCAGTCAAGGTAGCAGTGAAAACGCGCGAAGTGCAGGGTCAAAAGGCCGAAGGGGAGGCTGTGCACTCGGTGAGGGCTGGGGCCTGGGCGGGAGTTGGGGAGGGATGGCAGCTCCCAAGGCAGGGTGCAGGTGATGCACAGCGATTTACTGCACCCAGGGGTTGTTGGACAGGAGCTGGGCAGTGGGGATAGTATCCAGGTGAGGGGTAGGATATAACGATAGCAGCGCTCATGGCAGATGTTAGAGCGGGGACAGCTGTTGGCATTATGTGCAATGGCTAGAAGATGGGCAGTGGTGTCTGCACCCAGGGAACATGTTCGGCATAATGAGCAGTGCAATCACCCAGGGCGAGGGAAGGTTGTTAGTAGCTGCGGCAGTGCCCGGGGTAGCCCGCTGTGGGTGGCAGTGCCACTCAATGTAGAGGTGACAAATGGACAGTGGTGGCAGTCGCCACCCCCCTTGCAGGGAGGATGGGGCTGCAAACAGCGCTGGCAGCACCTAAGGCAGTGGGTGATGGGCAGTGGTGTCAGTCCTCAGCACCCAAAGATCCTTGAAAAGCCAACCCTGGGAAGCAAGTTATGAACTCTTTTTTGCCGTACTATGTATAGCACGGATCTAATTCCAAGAAGCGCCGCGCAGCGCTTAATGGAGAACATTTTTATTGGAGCAGGAGGTGCTTCAACTTGAAGGCCATGGTGCGTGGAGTCGAGACCATATTACACAGATCAGGTTGTAATGGGCCCTGAGAGCGGGGACATGTACTAGGCATAACATCAATTTCAATTTACCTTCAAGGGATACAGGCTTTAAATTAATTTTTGCCTGCCTGCCAGCCGACCAGCCCCCCCCCGGGTACCGGATAGGCCTGCAGGCGGGCCGCGGTAACTCTCTCTGCCTCTTCTTGCCGGCCGCGCGCGCACAGGCACAGCCCCTGCGGCCGCCGTGGCGCCGAACGTGACGTCACGTCACCCTGGTCACGTCGACGGTCTAATTGAAGAGGAGCCGCGCCCGCGCTACGCTACATGGCAGATTCGGATTCATTCAATAGTGAAGTCAAAAGAGAGTAAAGAACTCATGTTTTTAACTTTTGCCACGGCCGCCCTCCACCTTTTGCCGCCCTAGGCAGCCGCCTAGTCCTGCCTAGTGGTAGAAACGGCCCTGCAGATACCTGGTGCAGCCTCCCTGCGTGCAGGTCTAGCCTCAGATGCCCGGTGCAGCCTCCCTGTCTGCAGGTCTAGCCTCAGATACCTGGTGCAGCCTCCCTGTGTGCAGGTCTAGCCTCAGATGCCCGGTGCAGCCTCCCTGTGTGCAGGCCTAGCCTCCGATGCCCAGTGCAGCCTCCCTGCATGCAGGTCTAGGCTCAGATGCTCGGTGCAGCCTCCCTGCGTGCAGGTCTAGCCTCAGATGCCCGGTGCAGCCTCCCTGTGTGCAGGTCTAGCCTCAGATGCCCGGTGCAGCCTCCCTGTGTGCAGGTCTAGCCTCAGATGCCCGGTGCAGCCTCCCTGTGTGCAGGTCTAGCCTCAGATGCCCGGTGCAGCCTCCCTGTATGCAGGTCTAGCCTCAGATGCCCAGTGCAGACTCCCTGTGTGCAGGTCTAGCCTGAGGTGCCCAGTGCAGCCTTCCTGCGTGCAGGTCTAGCCTCAGATGCCCGATGCAGCCTCCCTGTACGCAGGTCTAGCCTCAGATGCCCGGTGCAGCCTCCCTGTGTGCAGGTCTAGCCTCAGATGCCCGGTGCAGCCTTCCTGCGTGCAGGTCTAGCCTCAGATGCCCGGTGCAGCCTCGCTGTGTGCAGGTCTAGCCTCAGATGCCCGGTGCAGCCTCCTGCGTGCAGGTCTAGCCTCAGATGCCCGGTGCAGCCTCGCTGCGTGCAGGTCTAGCCTCAGATGCCCGGTGCAGCCTCCCTGCGTGCAGGTCTAGCCTCAGATACCTGGTGCAGCCTCCCTGTGTGCAGGTCTAGCCTCAGATGCCCGGTGCAGCCTCCTGTATGCAGGTCTAGCCTCCGATGCCCAGTGCAGCCTCCCTGTATGCAGGTCTAGCCTCAGATGCCCGGTGCAGCCTCCCTGCGTGCAGGTCTAGCCTCAGATACCTGGTGCAGCCTCCCTGTGTGCAGGTCTAGTCTCAGATGCCCGGTGCAGCCTCCCTGTGTGCAGGTCTAGCCTCAGATACCTGGTGCAGCCTCCCTGTGTGCAGGTCTAGCCTCAGATGCCCGGTGCAGCCTCCCTGTGTGCAGGTCTAGCCTCCGATGCCCAGTGCAGCCTCCCTGCGTGCAGGTCTAGGCTCAGATGCCCGGTGCAGCCTCTCTGTGTGCAGGTCTAGCCTCAGATGCCCGTGCAGCCTCCCTGTGTGCAGGTCTAGCCTCAGATGCCCGTGCAGCCTCCCTGTGTGCAGGTCTAGCCTCAGATGCCCGGTGCAGCCTCCCTGTATGCAGGTCTAGGCTCAGATGCCCAGTGCAGACTCCCTGTGTGCAGGTCTAGCCTGAGGTGCCCAGTGCAGCCTTCCTGCGTGCAGGTCTAGCCTCAGATGCCCGATACAGCCTCCCTGTATGCAGGTCTAACCTCAGATGCCCGGTGCAGCCTCCCTGCGTGCAGGTCTAGCCTCAGATGCCCGGTGCAGCCTCGCTGCGTGCAGGTCTAGCCTCAGATGCCCGGTGCAGCCTTCCTGCGTGCAGGTCTAGCCTCAGATGCCATGGGCAGCCTCGCTGTGTGAAGGTCTAGCCTCAGATGCCCGGTGCAGCCTCTCTGTGTGCAGGTCTAGCCTCAGATGCCCGGTGCAGCCTCCCTGCGTGCAGGTCTAGCCTCAGATGCCCGGTGCAACCTCCCTGTGTGCAGGTTTAGCCTCAGATGCCCGGTGCAGCCTTCCTGTGTGCAGGTCTAGCCTCAGATGCCAGGTGCAGCCTCCCTGTGTCCAGGTCAAGCCTCAGATGCCCAGGGCGGGCCTCCCTGTGTGCAGGTCTAGCCTCAGATGCCCGGTGCAGCCTCCCTGTGTGCAGGTCTAGCCTCAGATACCCAGTGCAGCCTCCCTGTGTGCAGGTCTAGCCTCAGTTACCCAGTGCAGCCTCCCTGTGTGCAGGTCTAGCCTCGGGTGGCTGGTGCAGCCTCCCTGTATGCAGGTCTAGCCTCAGATGCCCAGGGCAGCCTCCCTGTGTGCAGGTCTAGCCTCCGATGCCCGGTGCAGCCTCCCTGCGTGCAGGTCTAGCCTCAGATTCCCGGTGCAGCCTTCCTGCGTGCAGGTCTAGCCTCAGATGCCCGGTGCAGCCTCGCTGTGTGCAGGTCTAGCCTCAGATGCCCGGTGCAGCCTCCCTGCGTGCAGGTCTTGCCTCAGATGCCCGGTGCAGCCTCGCTGGTGCAGGTCTAGCCTCAGATGCCCGGTGCAGCCTCCCTGCGTGCAGTTCTAGCCTCAGATGCCCGGTGCAGGCTTCCTGCATGCAAGTCTAGCCTCAGATGCCCGGTGCAGCCTTCCTGCATGCAAGTCTAGCCTCAGATGCCCGGTGCAGCCTCCCTGCGTGCAGGTCTAGCCTCAGATGCCCGGTGCAGCCTTCCTGCGTGCAAGTCTAGCCTCAGATGCCCGGTGCAGCCTCCCTGCGTGCAGGTCTAGCCTCAGATGCGCGGTGCAGCCTTCCTGCGTGCAAGTCTAGCCTCAGATGCCCGGTGCAGCCTCCCTGCGTGCAGGTCTAGCCTGAGGTGCCAAGTGCATCCTTCCTGTGTGCAGGTGTAGCCCAGTGCTTAATTTGGAAAAAAATAAGTGCCAGGGCTCTTGTCAGGAGGCCACTGCAGATAGCAGCATACATTGCCCCTGCCATGCTGCCAATGACAGCAACAACACAACTACTGACCATCACACTCCTACAAGTGCGACAATCCAGAATATTCCAGATGTCCGAAGCTATAAGGATGGCTTGAGTGACAAGTAAGGTATTTTTAATGTGTATTGTATTAATAATTGTTGTTGTGGCCATCTCTAAATTAGCCAGATTGCGCCACCTTGTGGCAGCCTGCCACAAGTGCTGGTGTTGACAAGTAAGTTCCGGTGCCGAGCACCGGAAACTACCGGCTCAAATTAAGCACTGGTCTAGCCTCAGATGCCCAGTCAGCCTTCCTGCATGCAGGTCTAGCCTCAGATGCCAGGTGCAGCCTCCCTGTGTGCAGGTCTATCCTCAGATGCCCGATGCAGCCTTCCTGCGTGCAGGTCTAGCCTCAGATGCCCAGTGCAGCCTCCCTGCATGCAGGTCTAGCCTCAGATGCCCGGTGCAGCCTTCCTGCGTGCAGGTCTAGCCTCGGGTGGCTGGTGCAGCCTCCCTGTATGCAGGTCTAGCCTCAGATGCCCAGGGCAGCCTCCCTGCATGCAGGTTTGGCCTCAGATGCCCGGTGCAACCTCCCTGCATGCAGGTTTGGCCTCAGATGCCCAGTGCAGCCTCCCTGTGTGCAGGTCTAGCCTCAGATGCCCAGTGCAGCCTCCCTGTGTGCAGGTCTAGCCTCAGATGCCCGGTGCAGCCTCCCTGTAGGCAGGTCTAGCCTCAGATACCCAGTGCAGCCTCCCTGTGTGCAGGTCAAGCCTCAGATGCCCAGTGCAGCCTCCCTGTGTGCAGGTCTAGCCTCAGATGCCCAGTGCAGCCTTCCTGCGTGCAGGTCTAGCCTCAGATGCCCCGTGCAGCCTCCCTGTGTGCAGGTCTAGCCTCAGATGCCCGGTGCAGCCTTCCTGCGTGCAGGTCTAGCCTCAGATGCCCCGTGCAGCCTCCCTGTGTGCAAGTCTAGCCTCAGATGCCCGGTGCAGCCTCCCTGTGTGCAGGTTTAGCCTCAGATGCCCGGTGCAGCCTCCCTGTGTGCAGGTTTAGACTCAGATGCCCAGTGCAGCCTCCCTGTGTGCAGGTCTAGCCTCAGATGCCCAGTGCAGCCACCCTGTGTGCAGGTCTAGCCTCAGATGCCCAGTGCAGCCTTCCTGCGTGCAGGTCTAGCCTCAGTTGCCCAGTGCAGCCTCCCTGCGTGCAGGTCTATCCTCAGATGCCCAGTGCAGCCTCCCTGTGTGCAGGTCTAGCCTCAGATGCCCGGTGCAGCCTCCCTGCGTGCAGGTCTAGCCTCAGATGCCCCGTGCAGCCTCCCTGCGTGCAGGTCTAGCCTCAGATGCCTGGTGCAGCCTTCCTGCGTGCAGGTCTAGCCTCAGATGCCCGGTGCAGCCTCGCTGCGTGCAGGTCTAGCCTCAGATGCCCGGTGCAGCCTCCCTGTGTGCAGGTCTAGCCTCAGATGCCCGGTGCAGCCTCCCTGCGTGCAGGTCTATCCTCAGATGCCCGGTGCAGCCTCCCTGTGTGCAGGTCTAGCCTCCGATGCCCGGTGCAGCCTCCCTGTATGCAGGTCTAGCCTCAGATGCCCGGTGCAGCCTCCCCGCGTGCAGGTCTATCCTCAGATGCCCGGTGCAGCCTCCCCGTGTGCAGGTCTAGCCTCTGATGCCCAGTGCAGCCTCCCTGTGTGCAGGTCTATCCTCAGATGCCCGGTGCAGCCTCCCTGCGTGCAGGTCTAGCCTCCGATGCCAGGTGCAGCCTCCCTGTGTCCAGGTCAAGCCTCAGATGCCCGGTGCAGCCTTCCTGTGTGCAGGTCTAGCCTCAGATGCCCGGTGCAGCCTTCCTGTGTGCAGGTCTAGCCTCAGATGCCAGGTGCAGCCTCCCTGTGTCCAGGTCAAGCCTCAGATGCCCGGTGCAGCCTCCCTGTGTGCAGGTCTAGCCTCAGGTGCCCAGCGCAGCATCCCTGTGTGCAGGTCTAGCCTCAGATGCCCGGTGCAGCCTCCTGTGTGCAGGTCTAGCCTCAGATGCCCGGTGCAGCCTCCTGTGTGCAGGTTTATCCTCAGATGCCCAGTGCAGCCTCCCTGTGTGCAGATCTAGCCTCAGATGCCCAGTGCAGCCTCCCTGTGTGCAGGTCTAGCCTCAGATGCCCGGTGCAGCCTCCCTGTGTGCAGGTCTAGCCTCAGATGCCCGGTGCAGCCTCCCTGTGTCCAGGTTTAGCCTCAGATGCCCAGTGCAGCCTCCCTGTGTGCAGATCTAGCCTCAGATGCCCAGTGCAGCCTCCCTGTGTCCAGGTTTAGCCTCAGATGCCCAGTGCAGCCTCCCTGCGTGCAGGTCTAGCCTCAGATGTTGAGGCCAGTGGCAGCCTTCCCACATTGTAGCCCCCTCCACCATCCCCGACCCTCTGTCTTCTGGCCATATTCTTGTGGACCAGCATGGTGGGATGACACCACCCCTGAACTTGCCGGGTCTGGTGGCTTAGTGAATTAATGTGTTCACTGTAGGGGCCTGTGTTTGACCTCATCGTCACAAGTTCAAATCCCGGTGGGTCCACTCACCTTTTCATCCTGAGGTCGCTAAAATGAGTACCATTGAGTACGGTAACAATAGACATGTCATTCAGCGCCAAGATACCTTTCTGGGTGAAAGTGCGCTTTACAAATGCACCTTATGTTATGAACTTTGGGCCTTTATGAAAGAGAGACAGCCCCCCCCCCCCATACCTCTCCCTGAGCCCCCTTGAGACCATAAAGGAAGAGGCGGAAGTGCTAGGCAAGGGCTAAAGATGGCGAACTACAGTTGATAAACATGGCTTTCAGACCTCTATTTAACTTGTCTTGGGGCATACTCCCACTGCTGTGTCTGAGGTCAGGGGTTACAAGGGCAGGGCTAGGGTCATTAAGGGGTAAACAAAAGACAGCAGCAGCTGTCCCCGGCTCCTCCTAAATAACCCCCTTGCTAAAAGGCTCCTGCCTGCACTTTTCATTTTACAAAAGAGACAGATTGCTGGTAATTTGGAACTTTAAACACTTGCAGTAAAGAGCTCAATATGTTCATTTCTGAGTGTTAACGTGAAGAGCTATTCAGAGTAATTACGTCTGAGGAAAGGTGGGAGAAATGTAGATTTCCGAGGGCGCAGACAAGGTTTGCAGAAAGCCTGCGGTGCTTTTCTGTGCTTAAAGGAAACAGGAAAATGTGGTCCTGATGTTTTAATATGATATGTTTTAATATAATATGTTTTAATATACTGGGAGAAAAGTGGAACAGGAAGGCACATTCGAGAATTTTTCGCCTTGAAAGAACAAAAACATCACGAGGCAGTAAAACTGCAAGAGGCAGAGAAGATATGTACAAAAAATCTAGAGATCAAATGGAGGAAACACAGGAGGGTGAGGGGTAAGCCTGGAGAAGCTTGCACCAATGCATGTGTGTACCCTGCACTCACAAGGATAGTACAAGTGTCTTTCTAGATAGTCACCCCAAAACTGACAACAGAGCATCCCTTTACCGCACATATCAAATCTAATGTGGCTTCAGACAGTCTCCAAGAGACAGCTGATGTGCCCTGCTGCTTTCCTAGTATGAAATAATTGGCTATGGATGAACACTTTGGAATTCAGTTCTTGCAGTGTCTGTCCACATTAGCGAGAAGGGAGAGGTCATTAGGTAATAACCCTGCTGATCACCCACAACTGTGTCCTTTCTTTCTTATTTTTCCAACCAACAGTCTTTACATCCCCTGCATGCCTGCATTGTACTGTATGTAGCGCCTTCCATACCGCCTGTGAGGTCTAAAGTACTTTCCTGGGTGTTCCAGTTGCATTATTTGTATAGCGCTTCATACCCCGAGCACAGGCTTCAAGCATTCTTGTTTGCACCAGGTTCCTGGCGCCCTACGGATGCTGATCGTATATCCAAGGAAATATCTCCGATGTTGTGCACGTGGAGTTTAGTGGTGACCATACATTCTTAGGACCCTTTATTACTCCTGTCGTAAGACTTTATTTCACAAAGCAATCATCGGGTTATATCAAATACAGATGTCTACTTATATATTTCATTTGCACATGCTTATAAAACTCACTGTAGGCTAATGTAAATGTTGAAGCGCCTTGCTTGGCTCCTCCATGCAAAGACTTCCTGGCGCTTTAAGTGTATCAAGCAGATCGAAGATGGTCTTGGGTGACTTTATCAGAAGAACAATTTTAAGAGGCAGAGCTATTCATGGTCTCAAGGCATCAAGTGAAGAGAAGCAGCCACGTGCGTGTCTAACAAGGGCACTCTGTATCTGGAACCACTACTTCGTCATTATCGATTTTCATCAGTACAGCATTTCCACCAGCATTCCTTTGAGACCAGTACATATTAAAAGGCTTCCAACTATAATTAGTTTCTGGCCTATCCTTAGGGACGTCCATTGCCTGCACTATAGCAGCACAATATTAAATATTAAACTTCACCAATTTGCACTGTTGTTTCCAATCTCGATAACTACGTTGTTACGACCCTCGATAAAAGATTACTCCAGCTTTTTGTCTTGAGAATGTCCCTTTGGAAGATGTAAAAAAGGTGTTGGCTGCCAAACTGGGCAACAGGATTAGTTTGTTTACGTGTCCAACCTTTAATTGAAAGTCAAACACTTCAAAAACTAAGCGTAATCTAGTCCCAAATTCTTCCTAAAACTTTTCTTCTCCATCAATCGTGTAATAGTAACCATGGTGGTGTGCGACTAATATAGCCATATAGCCTGCTGCCGAGGGCTATACCGTTTGTTAAAGGCCCTCAACCCGAGTTATAGGCCCGAGCCGCAGGCAAGGACCTATAACGAGGCAGAGGGCCTTTATCAACCGATACAGCCCGAGGGATAAGGGCTATAAGGCTATTAGAACATTCCATACACTAAGGGTAGAATGCTCTGTATTTCATAGGGAGAAACAGAAAAACAAACATTGGATGTTGTAGCTAGCTCCGGACTTATACTAGCCATTTCTAGCCCTGAGCGACTTCATTGTCTCGATCAATCAGGTTTCTTGTAAAGCGCGACTATTCACCCGTACGGGTCTCAAGGCATTGTCTTCAATGGAGCTCCCAACATCCCAAAGTTTGACTTGTATATAAATCTCAAAGCCACTGATATGTATAGTAGGAATGGGAAAAGATGAACAGTGCCTAAAAGGCAGTAAAAGTCTAGGTTCTGGGGATGGGCGTGGCCTTCATGGTCCAAGGATGTGAGTTAAACTCGCATTTCTGAAGGCATTGGTTAGATTTCAACTTCGGATGATGGAAACCAATGACGGGGCCGACTGTGACTGGTGGGTGTTTACTATGGCAGTCACGTGTTGGACCAGGAACTTGAATCAAGTAGTTGAGTGGGTCCATGGGACCTATTCTAGGCCATCATCCCCTTTGGTTTTGCTATGTTTGCCCTAAATTGGCAGGGTATGCCCAGATGTGGGTCCCTTGCTCACTTTGCCACTGGATTCAAGATAGCCTGGCTGATGATGGCTGTAAGCCATTAACCGGTCCCAGGATGCTTGTTTCCGGTCCAGGGAAGACATGGCTTGGCAGTTCGGGCTGGACTGTTCCCATGAGGCACAGGGTCAGACTGATTTGCATATGGCCATGACTGAACTGGGGTGGCGGAGTGAGCTAAAGAATGATGATGGATTAAACCCAGATCAGTTGACTGGGGGTGAGTGCTTGCAATGTTCAACACTCCGTCCATCATCCCCTTTGGTTTTGCCCTATTCTAGGCCTGTCTTGATTTCTAGATACAAAGGGGCAGATTTACAAGCCCCTTGCGCCTCCTTGCGCCGCCCTTGTGTCACTTTTTATGACGCACCAGCGGCGCAAACAATGCGGCCACTTTACAACGTGACGCATCTAGCAATGCGTCACTCTTGCGCCAACAGATGCGTCAAAATTTCTGGCGCATCTGTTAATCCTTGCGCCATGGAGCACTGTATTGTAAACATAGCGCATCCATGGTGGCGCAAGGACATTTGGCGCTGACGCAAGAAAACTGACGCATCTATGCAGATGCGTCAGTTCCTTGTAAATCTGCCCCAAAGTTTGGTTTTCTACAAGGATGCTCAAATCACCCCTAGCATTCTTCAGTTAACTTTTTTTATCTCACAATGCGAAGTTCTCCCGTGTTTACAGGATGGCCGAGAGAGGTATGTACCAACAACTGTGTTATGTAAAGGGGAGGAAAGGAGGATTCCCTTTTTAGGACGGTTCCCCTCACACACCAGAGGTGTCATGCTTCATCATGGGGGTACCTCCTCACACGGAAGACCTAGTCTTCGTGTGGGCTACAACCCCCTCTCTACGAGGGAGGAGCTCAGGGATGTTTTTATTTTGGTCAGGCAGGGTATGCTAAACCCCTATGTGAGCAGGTGTGTGTGTATGGAGCAAAAAGTGCAGTGCTGTAAAGTGAAGTGAAAAGTTAAAACTGGCTAACGGGTTAGCTATATTGTAACTTTATTCAGCTACCCGGTGTCAGGATTAAAACCAATGAGGAGCTGATGACACACGTGCCGACATTAAAAGCACATGTGTGGCTAGACCAACATGTTTCGGCCAGGAGGACCTAGGTAGTATCGCGGCCTTCTTCAGGGTCAATTTATTCAGCTACTGCAGTTATACAGTGTGTGTACGTGAAAAAATATAATTTTTAAAAACACGTGAATAAATCAAAAATTAAATACTGGACCAGTAGTCTGACTGTTCAGTATGGACTGCATACAACCACAGTGGGTTGTACAGTTCACTACGTCTGTCCAGGCATATTAGCCATATGGTACGTACACCAGAGCCACAAGAGATGTGGGTCCTATTCGAATGAGCACGTCCAGGGCTGGATGGATTTATTCACGTGTTTTTAAAAATTATATTTTTTCACGTACACACACTGTATAACTGCAGTAGCTGAATAAATTGACCCTGAAGAAGGCCGCGATACTACCTAGGTCCTCCTGGCGAAACATGTTGGTCTAGCCACACATGTGCTTTTAATGTCGGCACGTGTGTCATCAGCTCCTCATTGGTTTTAATCCTGACACCGGGTAGCTGAATAAAGTTACAATATAGCTAACCCGTTAGCCAGTTTTAACTTTTCACTTCACTTTACAGCACTGCACTTTTTGCTCCATACACACACACCTGCTCACATAGGGGTTTAGCATACCCTGCCTGACCAAAATAAAAACATCCCTGAGCTCCTCCCTCGTAGAGAGGGGTTGTCGCCCACACGAAGACTAGGTCTTCCGTGTGAGGAGGTACCCCATGATGAAGCATGACACCTCTGTGTGTGAGGGGAACCGTCCTAAAAGGGAATCCTCCTTTCCTCCCCTTACATAACACACTAACCTCCTTCTAACCCAGACCCGTGGCTTGTTTCGTGTGCTACATTATTTGGTGGGGAGTCAGCTCACGCAGGTCCTTAAATCTCCTCAAGCCCCCAAGTGTATTGAATGTACCAACAACTACCTGTTCATGTCTGTGTGTCCTGCAGGTCAGATGCTCGAACCCCAGGACAGCTGCCACAACCCGCCATCTTCTTGGAATAGATAAATTCAGTACCATGGAGTTGGATAATGCTAACATCTGCTAATTACAGCGCTAGAAAACCTTCAAACTATCAAAGCAAGAGCTAAATTAAAAATAAGATTATAATACTTCACATTTAAGCGTGAGACCTTCACAACTTTAAAAGGAGAGTCAGTTTCAGAAGATTCGAGTACATTCCATGCTTCGGACATTAATAAAACGGACTCTAGAAAAACGTATTTCAAAATCTACAGCTAGTTTAAAACATAACTCATTTAAAATCATATTAATTCCTGACTGCAAGAGACTAGAAATAACTAGTTAGGTTATAGTCACAATTGTGATGCTACAGAGGAGCACAGACATTGTCTACCCAGAGGTTTGACGGTCACCGGCCTCAGTCCTGGTAGCCAACGATGACCACATTTCATTTGGCCAAGAGGTAATCAGACAGATTTTGGTCCATAATAATTTGCCTCTGAGAAAAAAACAAATTAACAAAATGGCGGCCATTCACCCCTGGTGCATCTAGAGCTGTTGATAATACACGTCTGTGGTCTCACTCGTAGTGTGTGATTTCATTTTTGATTATTTTTCAACTCTAAGAACTAAAAGAATGATAAATTAAACAATAAATCACAGAACAGCAAAGAACCGATTCATTACCTACTGAATCATAGTTGACATTTACCCATTCAACAACTTACAGTTTTTCCAATGGTTTGTGATTCATCCTTTTACAACAAACTTACAGTTTCACACTACCCGGCTAGTCCCCAACACTGGAGAAATCTGAGACTGCTAGAATGCTCTAGTTTCCCCCAAAACCCTTCCAATTTGATAATCACCGACAACATGGTCACAATCTATCAATATGCCCTCAACATGCGCTTCTGCCTCAAAATCACCTCAACCAGCAACGTTCGGCTACTGAAATTTTTCCAGAAACTCCTCCAGATTTGGATGCCGAGTATCTGATGCTCAGCAGGCCTGAAGCTCAGCCTAAGAAAGGCTGATTTTTTTTCCCCCAGAGGTTTATATAGCGCGAAGTTCACCCGAAGGTATCAGAGCGGTTTACATGAGCACCAGTTGTGTTACAGAAGGACTATTACAAGGTTACTGAATACAAATTGTGAAGAAAAACAGGTTTATTTGCAGCACGGGTAAGGCGTCCACCCAGGTTGATCTCCAGATGCAACTGGAGGCAACCGAGTGGAACATACAGTTACAAGCACTCTAAGGGGAATGTGGAACACATATGAAAATATACAAAGCGCATGCCAAGGAAACAAGGGCAAAGGAGGCAGAGAATACATGCACAATTATAATGAAGGAATAAAATACATGGATGAAATGCAACACATCCCCCTCATTAGGAAAAGAGATAAAGGGGACAGGGGAGGATGGAGGAGGGGGTCAAACAAAATCATTAAATAATTTAGGACATGTCTCAACCGAGTGTTAGTTTTGACTCTGGAAGCCATTGTTTTATTGTCCTGTCCACTACCCAGGTTTCCATTCTGGTGGTCAGTGTTCCTATAATCACAAATCTGTGAGAGTGAATGATCAGGACATTTAGCAACCCTCCTGGTGTTCCATACCTTACCATCCTGAGTGATTATGCTGTTGCTAAAGACCTTCTTGATCTGCATGGCCTTTCCATATCTATTGGAAGCTTTATTGACCAGACCAGGTTTTAAAACTTTGACCCAATCACCTACCCTGAAATCATGTGCTTTCGTTCTCCATTTGTTATCGTACCATGTTTTCGTTCTGTTCTGTTTGGTTTCCACCCTCCTGGCAGTATCATGGATGCATTCTCTCTCTTGTAACAAACTCTTGCATTTTTCCCTGAACCACCAGGGACAAACACTGGAAGCTGGATTTCTACCTTTGAGCAACTTAAAAGGACTGACTTCAGTAGTGGAATGTGGGGTAATGCGATACACCCACAGACGTTCCCTAAGCGCACTCAACCAATTTCCTCCTTGTCTGAGGGAATCAGTGTCAAAACTCTTGAGCACGCGGCTGAAGCGCTCAACCTGCCCATTCTCATGTGGTTCATAAAGTGAGGTGAGTTTATGCTTAATACCACAACCCTTGAGAAAATCCTCCATTTCAGACGATGTGAGTTGCACCCCATTGTCAGAAACCAATGTAGAAGGGCATCCCTCACGTGCAAATACTTCTTTAAAGAAGTTCACAACAGCACTAGTGGTGGCCTTTCGGACAAACTTAACTTCTAGCCATTTAGAATGATAGTCGATCATGACCAAAGCAAAGCGGGAACCCTCAGGCAACATACTGAAAGGACCTGAAATGTCGAAGGCAACTTTCTGCCATGGCTCCTCAGGCCACTTAACTGCCTTTAGTGGAGGGTATGCACTTTTAGCATCTTCTCACTGGACACACACTCCTGGCATTCCCTGACTATTCGATCAATGAACCTGTCCATTCCAGGCCACCAGAGGTAGGTTCTGATTAGGTGCTTCATGGCGGATATACCTGGATGTGTCTTGTGAGATAACTTCAAAATGATATCTTGTATACCCTTAGGAGGAATGCACTTCCCCGCTTTGAGAATTAAATCACCTTCGATTCCTAGTTCATCTGCAACATTGTAAAAAGGCAATAAATCTGACCTCACATCACTCTTCCTTGGCCATCCTCCCTTCACAAATTTCTTAAGATCACTCCACCTGTCATCACTCTGTTCACTTTCCCCCCAGAGTTGTTCCGTGATTTCCTGGTACTGTGAAGGAATAACATCATTAATTCCCACCACGAAATCCACTTCCTTAATAACATTTACATTGTCATCACTGCATGGTAGGCGTGACAGAGAATCAGCAGTTACATTTTTCTTACCCGGTACATATTCAACTTTAACATTATACTCCTGGAGTCTTGATGCTAAACGGGCAATTCTGGCAGTGGAATTCCATCCTCCTCCTGTGGACAGAATATGTACTAACGGTTTGTGGTCCGTCCTGACTATGAACTTTCTGCCCCACACATAAATTCTGTAATGTTCGACTGCCCATACACATGCAAGCAGCTCTCTCTCAATTACTGCATACTTGCGCTCAGTCTCATTAAGAGTTCTTGATGCAAAGGCAACAATCCATTCATCCACGCCATCCTTTTGAGATAAAACACTTCCAAGCCCATACAGACTGGCATCAACTGTTATAATGCATTCTTTCCTCATGCGGAAAGGTTTCAAAGTGGGAGCATCAATAATATCTCTTTTTATGGCTTCAAAAGCTTTTTTTTGTTCTTCTTTCCACTCATACGTGACACTCTGCCTTAGTAATTTCCTCAATGGTTCCATCTTGGTGGCAAAGTTCTCAACGAACTTGCTGTAATACTCACACATCCCTGAGAATGATAATAACTGTTCCTTGTTTTTAGGAGATGGAGCATTTTGGATGGCCTCAACATTGGATTTTTTAGGAATAACACCCTCACCAGATAACGTATGCCCTAAGTATTCTACAGAGCGTTTGAAAAGCTTACACTTGTGAGCCTTGAGAGTGAGGCCACAACATTCAAGCCTCTTGCATACCTCATTTAAATGGACTTCATGTTCTGATTCATTTCTTGAGAATATTAAAATATCATCTTGAAAGCATTTAACATAAGTGTCAATATCCCTAAAGATCTGAAACATTACCCTTTGAAAGACTGACGCCGCTGCCGCCAGTCCAAAGGACATTCTAATATACTGAAAAAGTCCTTGTGGTGTGATGAAAGCGGTATACTTTTTCGACTCCTCTGTAAGTTCTATTTGGTGATATGCAGACCTTAGATCTAGGGTGGAAAATATCTGCGCACCTTCTAACAAAGAAACAACCTCATTAATATTTGGTAGAGGGTGGCAATCTATAACAATGTTAGAGTTTAATGCTCTCAAGTCCACACACACTCGAAGTTTTTGATCGGGTTTGCGCACTAGAACAATGGGAGAAACCCATTCGGATGATTCGATGGGCTCGATAATGCCCTCATCTGACAACTCTTTAAGCATTTCCTTCAATTAATCCCTTATGTTGATGGGTACTCCCCTCAACTTTTGTTTAATCGTACTGGCATTTTCTTTTAATACAATTCTATGTGTGAAATTCCTCAGTCTCCCCAATTTGTCACAAAACACTTTGTTATATGTATTGATCAACTTTGTTTCTCTTTCAAGACTGGTCACATTCGTGTTAACTGTAGCGATACTGAACATTTCTTGTTCTCCACAAAGAGAAACAGGATCTTTGGATCGTGGATTAAGGATTATGCCCAGCTTCTATTGATCTCGCCAACCCAAAACATTTACCCCTCTCACAGCAATGTATAATTTTATATGAGCACACCTCCCTTTGAAATACAAAGGTACTTGGAAAAAACCTTCCATTTCAATTTTTGACCCTTCAAAACTTTCAGCAGTAATATCAGATGGTTGCAACTTATCACAATTACACACATTATGTAACTTCTCTTTAAAATATTGTGTGGTGATAATTGTCCACGGTGACCCAGAGTCCACCATGAGCTCTATGTCAGTACCTAAAACTTGAAACGCACATTTAGGAGACTTCATGTGGACCTCTTTTTCAGGGCCGCTGTGTATGATGGAAACAACAAAATCTTTGTTATAGTCAGGAGTCTCTCTAACACTGGTGACTCTATTTGCTTCAGAAGTGCCAGAACTAGTACTCCATGTCTGGTTATTGTAGCGCTTGCCTCTGCATACATTTCCAAAGTGTCCCATTCTGCCACAAATTCTGCGCTCTCTGTTGATTGCAGGACACCCCTGAAAAGATGCCACATGGGATCTGCTTCCACATCTGTAATATGTATTATGATTAAATAAATTGTCATTCCTTCTCCCGGGATAACTGTTGTTATTGTATTTAGTAGGAAATTTTCCTTGTGGCATATCGTTTTTTAAATCATTTTTTGCTTTAACTACACTTATCTCCTCCTCAGTTGCTGATTTATTGGAATTCTGCCTTACAGTTTCCGTCCACTTTTCTGAAAGCTCCATAGCTTTTGCCGTAGAAATTGTTTTAGCTAGTTTAGGGTCACCCATGACCCATAAATTTTCCTGTATCTTCTTGTTTTTCACATGTACTATGATTTGATCACGAATCATTTCATCTGTGATCGTACCAAAATTACAATGTAGACTCAAAGATCTTAAGGCAGTTAGAAAATCGTCAAATGACTCATCATCTTTTTGAGACCTGGTGTAAAATTTAAACCTATTTAAGGCGATATTTGTAGTGGTTTTGAACCTCATTTCCATCCTGGTTAACGCTTCAACATACATGTTCATGCTGTCTCCTTCGCCTTCCCCCCTTTGGGACGCAATTTGAGGTAATGCTCTGAAAACTACTTGCCCCTCAGAACCAAGACAGTGGAGAAAAATACTTTTTTTTCTTTCAGCGCCCATGCGCTCACCATCTATGGCTTTCATGTAAGTAATGAACTCTTCTTTCCACCTTGACCATGGTACAGGTGGGTCGCCCTTGTTTTGAAGAAATTTGGCGGGGGGATCAAACTGCATTTTTTAATTTCTAAACTTGAATATAAATTGTATTTGTTAGAGAAAAGTCGCTGGAGCGGTGGATAATGCCGTGTTATTAATCAAGGGATAAATTAGTAATGAGTGAGTTAATTTCTCCTTGTAAACAGTACCATTGACATCATAACAAGAAATGAATTTTTTTAAGCGTGAACACAAAATAATGTAAAACATGAGGTAACTCACATATGTTCGGCATGGTCAGTCAATATTCCTTCGATCGCTAAGAAATATGCAAATAATATATCGGAGACGCGCACGGCAGTGTGTATTTCCTTTCACGAACACACTTGCTGATGCGCGGTAAAGCGTTGTCAGGACAACGGCAATATGGCCGCTACACACATTACACGCACAGGCTAGCGCGATGACGTGTATGTACTTGCCTGAATTCGTGTTCGAGGGAATCTCTAAGGTTCCATTCGTCCGCTGGGAATGCGGAGACTCCGAAGACTCGATGGCGGGTGGCAGAGTCTCGCGTAAGGTAGGAGATCCGTTAAGGTGTTGTTTTTTTTAAGCGATCGCTCACCAGGCACGCTGAAATTGTTGGTAGACACCAAATAGACAAAAAAAATACAGAAAGACGATCGTGTCTTGTAGGCACACCCCAGGAAGGCTCCAGATCAAAATAAGGCAGTTTCCAGGTCTGATGGTGAATAAATAAAAAATAAAAATATCCAAAAAGTCTAGGAAATAAAATTTTCTCAGTGGGTAAAGAACCACTCCACTCCCGTGCTGCAGGATAGGCAGGAGTGATGCTTAAACTCGACGCCAATATTACAAGGTTACTGAATCCAAATTGTGAAGAAAAACAGGTTTATTTGCAGCACGGCTAAGGCGTCCGCCCAGGTTGATCTCCAGATGCAACTGGAGGCAACTGAGTGGAACATACAGTTACAAGCACTCTAAGGGGAATGTGGAACACATATGAAAATATACAAAGCGCATGCCAAGGAAACAAGGGCAAAGGAGGCAGAGAATACATGCACAATTATAATGAAGGAATAAAATACATGGATGAAATGCAACAAGGACACATTCATTTTTTGTTAGGCACGGGGAGATTAAGTGATTTGCCCAGAATCACAGGATGTTGAGGGCCCCTGCCGAGACTCGAACCCGGTTCCCCAGCGTCAAGGTCGACCGCTCTAGCCGTAATGCCACATCCTCTCCTGTTGTTTGCCAACTGCTCATGAAATGCTCAGGTTGTCTGACATGAACATGGCTTCCCCTCCCAGCTGACTGATGAGGCAAAATCACTTGAACCCACCCTCGACACAGATCTCACATTCAAACAGCACATGGCCAGGAAAACCAAGACAGCGCGGTACCAGATCTCACTTCTGAAGAAAGTGATTTTTTCCTTTCTGAAACAAACTTCTAAACAACAGTCCAGTGCCAGGTCTTTGTCCACCTTTGCTCAGTGGCCTCCCAGACACCACTTGTGCACCCCTGAAAGGCGTCCTCAATGCCACAGCATGTGTTACTGAAGATCTTTAGCTGATTGACCACATCACTCCAAGGTTGATGGAACTATTATTATTATTATTATTATAGGATTTGTAGAGCGCATGGAGACCCGGAGGAATCCCAGCGATAAGAGAGCAAGGGACCAACCGCAAGACCAAGATCGATCATCTAAGAGATTGTGAGAAGTTGGCCTGGCATATGCTGTCCACTAATTATAGTGGGCACCTTGCACCAGTCCAAACAACCCCTTATTGGAGATAGGTTAAAGACAACCTTTATTGAAAGCTATCCTAGTGGTAGCTATGGAGAGCAGCCTTCAGGCTAAGTCTTGAAGGAATGTAAAGCAGCTTGTTTTACCAGTCTATAATCTCTTGAATGACCAAATGAAAGAGGACCACACCAGGTATATATATAAAATATATGTATTTAGTCTTAAACACACACCTCTAGTCTCTTTATGAGGCTAGAGTTCGAAGTACATAAGTTACAAGGCAAATATCAGCAGTATTTAGCACAATACACATTTGAGCCCTAGGGGCGTACCAAACCATATACTAAAATAGTGGTATAAGAACCACGACTGAGCTAGACACAAGGCCTAGAGCCTGTAGAAGTGCTTGGACCCCAAGGAACCACCCAAGGTAGTGACGCAGGGGACCCGCGGGGGACGCGTGCAGTGTGAGAACACAGCCGCGAGCCACCGTTAACTTCTATGGGGAAAGTCGCGGTTGGAATTTTAAAGAAAGAGGACACTTCGGAAAGGACTTTCAGTTAGCCACTTTAAACTTAAGAGTTTCTAGGGCCCACACCCACGTGAGTACCAAAATACTCAAGTTACCTCACCCAGGGAAGTCGGGTGCATACGTGTTAAAAGGTGTCGGGAATCGTCGTCGTTTTTAATGGCGATCTTCTTGAAAGTGCTGCTGCCGTGAAGAGGAAGAGTGTCCGGTGCGATCCAAGCCTGGATCGAGGAAGAAGAAGACCTGAAAGCAGAGGGGACAGAGTCTGGGTCACTAGCCAGTGACCAGGGGCACGATAGTTGAATACCCTCAGATGTCGGGTGCTTCAGGTGAGTTGACGGGTGCCTTGACTCTTCAGCCACGAGGTCCAGGAGGCATCGACAATGACCAGGAGCTGGAATCGAGCTGTCCCACGAAGTCTGTCGAGTGCTGTGGTGTCGGCGACCAGAATGGACCCAACAAGCCTTAGCAACGGCAAGTTATGGGGAAATGAAGAAAAGGCTGCGGTGCAGACCAGCAAGGTCTGAAGGACTCACCCAGCAAGGGTAAGTCAGGGCACGTCTGGAGCAACCAGAAAAGCCCAAGCAAAAGAAGAGTTGCCTTTGGGAGGGCCCACTAGCCAATGGACTAGCGACCACAAAGGAGCCTCAAGTGGACGCACTTGGAGCTGGCTCACGGAACACTCGTGGAGTGGAGGCCAGTGATCTTCGGTGCAGTCGGTGCTGGAGGCGGGGGCTACTCGGAGCCTAAAGCACAACTTTGTGAGAGACCAGGAAGAGGATGCACTTGCAAAAGTTCTCGGTGTCCAGGGGTCATGGTTCCACGTTACCCACGATAGCTACGGGCCTCAGCTTTGCTGGGGTCTCAGGCCAGCCTCGGCGAAGTCTGGAAATCTACATCTGGTGTTGCAAAGACTTCGGCGTCCGGCGGGAGCTTCAGCGATGCAGACCGGACAATTGCTTCTTAGGTGCCTGCCAAGCAGGGGAGTCACTCCTTGACCCCAAGGGAGATTCTTCAGTCCTCTAATCTTTAAGTAGAGCGTCGAAGGTCCAGGATTCGGCTTCAGAGTTTCGTCCAGGGTAATCTAAAGTCCTAAGGACTGGGGTCCCATACTTATACTAAGTTAGGGGGTTGGACATACTCTGGGGACCCTCCTAGGGGAGGGTCTGGAAAGAGGGGTGGCTACACCCATTTCCTTTGTCCAGTTTCGCACAAGAGCAGGGGCAGGCAGCCCCTGCAACCGGTTTGAACTGGGGTATGCACAGGGACACCAAGTGTGCCCCCAGTGCAGGACTTCAAAGCACTCAGAGAGTGCACCACCCAGCCCTAATCCACTAAGGCCTGTCTGGGAGGTGGTAACACCTCCCTGAGACAGGAAACCTATTGTCCAGGCCTCCCCTGCCGGAGTTTCGGTCAGCAGCAGGAGGCCAGACTCGTGTCTGTGGCTGCAGCATCCATTTTGTGATGCCAGGCTCTGGTTAGATGGTACCGGGTATACCGGTGCTGCCATGTCTCTCCCTCTAGAAGGGTGGGATCATACTCCCACACCAGTTACTGGTGTGGGGGTATGATTCCAAGGTGTTTGACACCAAACACAACATGTTTCCGTGCAGCCATCCCAAAGTTAGCATTTACCGTTTAGATATAATGCACTTAAGAGTATATGGTCAGGCATGCACCACAGACAACCCCGGAGATGAGATTCCGAAGGCTGCAGAGGGGCTCTGCTCATGCATGGGCACCCTCTCACATAAAACCAAGCACCCTGCCTTCAGGATTGATAAGGCCTGCCATAGGGGTGACTGATAGGTTTGTATGTGCAGTGATAGGTGAGATATAGTGAACCTATATCTCTGTAAGGGGTGCATGCACCACCTCACTCAGGCTGCAGTAGCAGTCCTGTGGTGTCATTTTGGATGGCCTTCCAGGGGTGGCATAATACATGCTTCAGCCCCTGGTAGGCCTCTGTGGTACCTATGCCCTGGGTACATAATATACCATATACTGGGGACTTATAAGGGCACCCCAGAATCCAATGAGAGAAGTACCTAAGGTACCTGGAATCCATTTAGAGAGGAAGCAGCTATGCTGGGGACCTGAATAGCAGGGCCCCAGCCAGACTAAGGTAAAAAACAGTGTACATCAGCAAAAAAAGTGGGGGTAACCATAAGAGGCAGATCCTACTCTCCTACACAACCCCCCCCAAACGCAGGGACATTAAACTAACCTTGACCAGTTGAGTCTTCATGTTCTAAGTGGAAATATCTGGAGAGTCCATCTGCATTGGCATGGTTACTCCCAGGTCTATGTTCCACTGTATAGTCCATCCCCTGTAGGGAAATGGACCACCTCAAAAGTTTGGGGTTCTCACCCTTCATCTGTTTTAGCCATAAGAGGGGCTTATGGTCTGTCTGAACAAGGAAGTGAGTGCCAAACAAGTATGGCCTCAACTTCTTCAGAGCCCAAACCACAGCAAAGGCCTCCCTCTCAATGGCTGACCAACGTTTCTCTCTGGGGGTCAGCCTTCTGCTTATGAAAGCTACTGGCTGATCCTGACCTTCATCATTCAACTGTGACAGTACAGCCCCTACCCCCAACTCAGATGCATCTGTCTGTACAATGAACTTCTTGGAGTAATCAGGACTTTGGAGAATGGGAGCAGTGCACATGGCCTGCTTCAGGTCATCAAATGCCTTTTGACAGCTAACTGTCCACTGAACCTTTTTGGGCATTTTTTTAGAGGTTAAGTCATTCAGGGGTGTCACTATTGATCCATACCCCTTGACAAATCTTCTGTAGTACCCAGTCAGGCCTAAAAAGGCTCTCACCTGAGTCTGGGTAGTTGGAGCAGTCCAGTCCATGATGGTCTGGATCTTGCTCTGCAATGGTTGAACCTGGCCTCCACCCACAAGGTGGCCCAGGTACACAACCTGACTCTGCCCTATCTGGCACTTTGTGGCCTTGATAGTTAGGCCTGCCTTCTGCAGGGCCTCCAAAACATTTCTGAGGTGGACCAGGTGATCCTCCCAGGTGGAGCTAAATACAGCAATATCATCTAGATATGCTGCACTATAGGCTTCCAGACCTGTAAGGACTGTGTTCACCAACCTCTGAAAAGTGGCAGGTGCATTTTTCAAACCAAAGGGCATCGCCACAAATTGGTAAAGCCCACCAGGGGTAGAAAATGCAGTTTTTGGCTTTGCATCCTCAGCTAATCTGATCTGCCAGTAGCCAGCTGTTAGGTCAAATGTGCTTAGATACTTGGCTGAGGCCAAAGTGTCTATTAGCTCATCTGCCCTGGGGATTGGATGGGCATCAGTCCTAGTGACTGCATTGAGGCCTCTGTAGTCCACACAAAACCTCATCTCTCTCTTACCATCTTTGGTGTGAGGTTTTGGCACCAGGACCACAGGACTAGCCCAAGGGCTATCTGAAGGCTCAATGACACCCAGTTCCAACATTTTCTGGACTTCAGTCCTGATACAGTCCCTGACCTGATCAGGTTGCCTATAAATCTTACTTTTAACAGGCAGACTGTCCCCAGTGTCCACTTCATGAGTGCACCAGGTGGTCTGACTTGGAGTCAGAGAGAACATGTGTCTGAACTGATTGAGCACCTGTCTGCAATCAGTTTGCTGCTGGTCAGTGAGGCTGCCTGCCAAGGCTACACCATCTACTGACCCATCATCAGGGTTCTGGGAGAGCAGGTCAGGGAGTGGGTCACTCTCTTCCTCTGCCCCTCATCAGTTGCCATGAGCAAGCCCATGTCAGCCCTGTCCACATATGGCTTCAGCCTGTTGACATGGAGCACCCTAGGTGGGCTCCTGGGAGTTCCCAGGTCTACCAGATAGGTAACCTCTCCCTTCTGTTCAACAATAGTATGTGGGCCACTCCATTTGTCTTGGAGGGCTGCTGGGGCCACTGGCTCCAGCACCCACACCTTCTGCCCTGGCTGGTAAACAGTCAGCACAGCCTTTTGGTCATGCCAGGCTTTCTGCAATTCCTGGCTGGCCTCAAGGTTTTTGGTTGCCTTTATCATGTATTCAGCCATCCTGGAGCGGAGACCAAGTACATAGTCCACTATGTCCTGTTTAGGGGGTTTGAGAGGTAACTCCCATCCCTCCTTCACCAGACACAATGGACCTCTGACAGGGTGGCCAAACAAAAGTTCAAAAGGGCTGTAGCCAACCCCCTTTTGAGGCACCTCCCTGTATGCAAATAAAAGGCAGGGCAAAAGGATGTCCCATCTCCGCCTAAGCTTCTCTGGGAGACCTTTGATCATGCCCTTTAAGGTTTTGTTGAATCTCTCAACTAAACCATTGCATTGTGGGTGATAGGGTGTGGTGAATTTGTAATTCACTCCACACTCCTTCCACATTGCAGTCAAGTAACTGGACATAAAGTTTGCATCTCTGTCAGATACTACCTCCTTAGGGAAGCCCACTCTTGAGAAAATTCCCAGGAGGGCCCTTGCCACCACAGGTGCTGTAGTGGTCCTAAGGGGAATGGCTTCTGGGTACCTGGTGGCATGGTCCACCACCACCAGGATAAACCTGTGCCCAGATGCTGTTTGGGGATCCATAGGTCCAACTATGTCAATCCCCAGCCTCTCAAAGGGCACCTCCACCACAGGTAGTGGTATCAGGGGGGCCTTTGTGGTGCCACCTGCCTTCCCACTGGCTTGGCAGGTTACACAGGAGCGACAGAACTCCTTGGTGTCTTCAGACATGTGGGGCCAGTGAAAGTGAGGGACAATTCTGTCCCAAGTCTTGTTCTGGCCCAGGTGACCTGCTAAGGGAATATCATGGGCTAGTGTCCATAGGAAACCCCTGAACTTCAGAGGTATAACCAACCTCCTGGCTGCTCCAGGCTTGGGGTCTCTACTCTCTGAGTACAGGAGTCCATCATCCCAATATATCTTATGGGTGCCACTAGCATTCCCAGCAGCCTCAGAAGCAGCTTGCTGTCTGAGGTGTTCAAGAGAGGGGCAGCCCAGCTGCTCCTGGCTCAGATCTGCCCTGGAAGGTCCCCCTGTCCCCAAGAACTCAACCTGATCAGGTTCAAGCTCCTCTGGGACAGTTCCTTCTTCAGGCCTAAGATCATCTCCCTGAAGAGACTGATCTTCTTCCTGAGCCAAGGGGGAAGGCACTGCCTTAACCCTACTGCTCCTCCTCTTGGGAGGCACCTGGTCGATTATTCCAGAATCCAGGGTCTGTTCAGCTTTTGACATTTTGACATTTTGGCCTGTGACCTAGTCACAGCAAAGACATGTGCAGGGATCCCTAGCATTTCTGCATGTGTCCTGAGCTCCACCTTTGCCCAAGCAGAGGTTTCAAGATCATTGCCAAGCAAGCATTCGACTGGTAGGTCTGCACTCACCACAACCCTCTTAAGGCTAGTTACCCCTCCCCAGGAGAAGTTAACAACTGCCAGAGAATGGTCTGTTCTGACATTGCTAGCATTGGTCACTTGGTACATGTCACCAAGTATAATCTGCGCAGGATCCACAAGATCTTTTGTCACCATTGTGACACTTGCTCCTGTGTCTCTGAATGCCCAAGCCTCTTTTCCATTAATCAAAGGCTGCTGTCTGTATTTGCCCAAATTATTGGGACTCACAAAGGGGGACATATCCATGCCCCCATCACAGACTAGGACAGCCTGAGTTGGCACTCTGACTAGGCCAGAGTAACCCTGGGCGTAGTTCGCGAAGTAGCGCAATGCGAAGCTACGCGAAGTGCACTTCGCACTACGCGAGCTACGCGTAGCACTACGCGAACTGCGTAGTGCGCTGTTCGCGATGATTGCACAGTGTCGGATGCTTGTCCGCACTGTGCAATCATTGAAAACGGCATCTTGCACAGTGCGAGCTGTCTTTTACTGCCGCTCGAGTAGATTTTTACTCGAGCGGCAGCTTTCTCAACGCGGACTGGTAGTTTCTCACCGCGAGCGGTCGCGAGCATATGCGACCACTCGCAATGAGAAACCTGACCTCCCCGCGTTGAGAATCTCGCCAGGAGGTTTATTTTCCACGCTCGCGATCGGCAACTTGATGTTGCTGATCGCGAACGAGGAAAAAGTGTCGCCGGGATGTCATTTTGCTTGCTCGCGGACGCCAACTTGACGTTGAGGACCGCGAGCAAGCAAAAAATGACCGCTGCACTACGCTACGCTACGTGTGTTTGCACTGTGCTACGTGCAATTCGCGTAGTGCGAAGTAGCGCAAACTTCACAAACTACGCGAGCGTAGTGCTTTGCCCAGGGTTAGGCCAGAGCCCATCTCAGTACCCAGGGTCAACCCTACTACACCCTTATTCTGAGTACTTCCACCACCAATTGTAACTGGACTAGGGGGAACAGTTGCCTTAGGGGCAGTGGTGGGTGGATTAGAGTCTTTGGCCTTGGTGCAGTCACTGGTCCAGTGAGTTTTCTGCTTACAGATTTTGCACCAAGGTTTCTTTTGGCCTTTTCCTTTGTTGGATTGGGATTCCCCAACAGATGCAGATTTTTGGGGTCCTTGTGAAGACTTCTGGTCTTTACCCTTCTCCCCACCCTTATCAGAGTTTTTGGAATCTGACTTCTTCTGGTCACCACCTTGGTTCTGTACCTTCTGCTTCACCCTGGTTCTGACCCATTTGTCTGCCTTATTTCCCAATTCTTGGGGAGAGGTCAGATCAAAGTCCACCAGGTACTGATGCAACAGCTGATTTTGACAGTTATTAAGAATCTGCTCCCTCCTGATAAGATTGTACAATCCCTTGAAGTCACATACCTTACTGCCCAGTAACCAACCTTCCAGAGCCTTGGTAGCACAATCTACAAAGTCCACCCAGTCCTGTGTCTGTGCCTTTTGGGTATCTCTGAACTTTAACCTGTATTGTTCAGTGGTTAGGCCAAACCCATCTATCAGTGCACTCTTCAGGACTTGGTAATCATCAGCATCCTCTTCTCTTACATTGAGGAGCTTGTCGCTACCTTTGTCTGCAAAGGAGAGCCACAAGATTGCTGCCCACTGCTCCTAGGGGACCCTCTGAACTTTACAGGCCCTTTCCAGTGCAGTTATCCATTTGTGGATGTCATCCCCACTCTGGTAGGGAGGGACAATCTTGCTCAGGTTTCTATGGTCATAAGACCTTTCCCTACCACTAGGGAAGTTGCTGCCACCATGGGACTCTAGTCCCAACTTTCTTCTTTGTCTATGAAGCTCTAGGGACTCCCTGTCTATAGCCAACTACTCTCTTCTGATCCTAAGCTGAGCTTCTCCATACTGGAGCAGTCTCTTTTTCCTCTCATTAGAGGATTCCCTCCTATGAGAAGAAACAGAGGTCCCTACTGAGGTGTCAGAATGGTTAGACTCCTGAGAAGGAGATCTAGACCTTCTAGGCACACTCACAACTCTTCCTGGGGGGACAAAGGTGAGGTCATTCTGATCCTCCTCTTCATCCACAGTAATAGCTGGATTTTCCAGGTCAAGGTCATTGTCACCTTCCTGGCCAGTTTCAGAGGGGGGGTCCTGGGTGATTTCACCCCTGGCCCCTTCCTCTTCTTCTGCCCCACCCTCTCTGCCTACCCCTTCTAAGATCATCCAGCAGAAGCATCTCCATGAGACGTTGGGTGTTGGCACTTTTGCCTGTCTTCAGCTTCCTAATCTTGCACAACTCTCTCAATTCCATGAATGGGAGGTTGTCATATTTGGAGGGCAGGAGCCCACTGGTTCCTGGCAGGGACCTACTGGTTCCTGGCCCTGAAGACATTACTAGTGAGGTGTGGTGTATGCACTACCTACTCTAGTGTGGCCTACTAAACGCTCTTGAGTTGTAGAAAGGGTGTGCTAATCCCTTGACACACAACTCTAAGTTCAGTAGAACTTACTGTATTTCTAAGCTTGATTTATATGTACCTAAGGTACCTTTAGTGGTTTTCAGTTGATCAATTCAATTGAGATTATCTGGTAAAACAATAGCAAGCTGGAATCCCACACGCTGCACACCAATGTGAGAAGTTGGCCTGGCATATGCTGTCCACTAGTTATAGTGGGCACCTTGCACCAGTCCAAACAACCCCTTATTGGAGATAGGTTAAAGACAACCTTTATTGAAAGCTATCCTAGTGGTAGCTATGGAGAGCAGCCTTCAGGCTAAGTCTTGAAGGAATGTAAAGCAGCTTGTTTTACCAGTCTATAATCTCTTGAGTGACCAAATGAAAGAGGACCACACCAGGTATATATATAAAATATATGTATTTAGTCTTAAACACACCCCTCTAGTCTCTTTATGAGGCTAGAGTTCGAAGTACATAAGTTACAACGCAAATATCAGCAGTATTTAGCACAATACACGTTTGAGCCCTAGGGGCGTACCAAACCATATACTAAAATAGTGGTATAAGAACCACGACTGAGCTAGACACAAGGCCTAGAGCCTGTAGAAGTGCTTGGACCCCAAGGAACCACCCAAGGTAGTGATGCAGGGGACCCACGGGGGACGCGTGCAGTGTGAGAACACAGCCGCGAGCCACCGTTAACTTCTATGGGGAAAGTCGCGGTTGGAATTTTAAAGAAAGAGGACACTTCGGAGAGGACTTTCAGTTAGCCCCTTTAAACTTAAGAGTTTCTAGGGCCCACACCCACGTGAGTACCGAAATACTCGAGTTACCTCACCCAGGGAAGCTGGGTGCATACGTGTTAAAAGGTGTCGGGAATCGTCGTCGTTTTCAATGGCGATCTTCTTGAAAGTGCTGCTGCCGTGAAGAGGAAGAGTGTCCGGTGCGATCCAAGCCTGGATCGAGGAAGAAGAAGACCTGAAAGCAGAGGGGACTGAGTCTGGGTCACTAGCCAGTGACCAGGGGCACGATAGTCGAATGCCCTCAGATGTCGGGTGCTTCAGGTGAGTTGACGGGTGCCTTGACTCTTCAGCCACGAGGTCCAGGAGGCATCGACGATGACTAGGAGCTGGAATCAAGCTGTCCCACGAAGTCTGTCGAGTGCTGCGGTGTTGGCGACCAGAATGGACCCAACAAGCCTTGGCAACGGCAAGTCACGGGGAAACGAAGAAAAGGCTGCGGTGCAGACCAGCAAGGTCTGAGGGACTCACCCAGTGAGGGTAAGTCAGGGCATGTCTGGAGCAACCAGGAAAGCCCAAGCAGAAGAAGAGTTGCCTTCGGGAGGGCCCACTAGCCAACGGACTAGCAACCACGAAGGAGCCTCAAGTGGACGCACTTGGAGCTGGCTCACGGAACACTCCAGTGATCTTCGGTGCAGTCGGTGCTGGAGGCGGGGGCTACTCGGAGCCCAAAGCACAACTTCGTGGGAGACCAGGAAGAGGATGCAGAGCCAGAGTAGGGGCAGGCAGCCCCTGCAACCGGTTTGAACTGGGGTATGCACAGGGACACCAAGTGTGCCCCCAGTGCAGGACTTCAAAGCACTCAGAGAGTGCACCACCCAGCCCTAATCCACTAAGGCCTGTCTGGGAGGTGGTAACACCTCCCTGAGACAGGAAACCTATTGTTCAGGCCTCCCCTGCCGGAGTTTCGGTCAGCAGCAGGAGGCCAGACTCGTGTCTGTGGCTGCAGCATCCATTTTGTGATGCCAGGCTCTGGTTAGATGGTACCGGGTATACCGGTGCTGCCATGTCTCTCGCTCTAGAAGGGTGGGATCATACTCCCACACCAGTTACTGGTGTGGGGGTATGATTCCAAGGTGTTTGACACCAAACACGACATGTTTCCGTGCAGCCATCCCAAAGTTAGCATTTACCGTTTAGATATAATGCACTTAAGAGTATATGGTCAGGCTGCACCACAGACAACCCCGAAGATGAGATTCCGAAGGCTGCAGAGGGGCTATGCTCATGCATGGGCACCCTCTCACATAAAACCAAGCACCCTGCCTTCAGGATTGATAAGGCCTGCCATAGGGGTGACTGATAGGTTTGTATGTGCAGTGATAGGTGAGATATAGTGAACCTATATCTCTGTAAGGGGTGCATGCACCACCTCACTCAGGCTGCAGTAGCAGTCCTGTGGTGTCATTTTGGGTGGCCTTCCAGGGGTGGCATAATACATGCTTCAGCCCCTGGTAGGCCTCTGGGGTACCTATGCCCTGGGTACATAGTATACCATATACTAGGGACTTATAAGGGCACCCCATAATCCAATGAGAGAAGTACCTAAGGTACCTGGAATCCATTTAGAGAGGAAGCAGCTATGCTGGGGACCTGAATAGCAGGGCCCCAGCCAGACTAAGGTCAAAAACAGTGTACATCAGCAAAAAAAGTGGGGGTAACCATAAGAGGCAGATCCTACTCTCCTACAGAGATCACCGCTGAAAGAGCCAGGTTTTAATGGCTTTGCAAAAGCGCAGCTCATTGTCCAGACACTTAATGGCCAAGGGGAGAGAATTCCAGAGCTTGAAGCTACACTGGCGACTCTCTAGGCCGCTATCATCTTCAAAACCTGTTCATTAATCTACAACGCCACCAGAAACCAAACCTGTCATGCCTGGCAAAGAAACTTACCACCTCTGGCAGGGAGTGCCGTGCCAGGGACCAGGACATTGCTGGAATGGGCATGCCGAGGTGTGAGCAGAGAAACAGCAGAAGAGAAGCCATCAGCATCTATAGGCTCGGTATATGGAATAGGATCTTCATTGACATCAGAACTGCTGCAACTCGACGTATTTCACGAAGAAACTAAAGACACATTTCTTAAAGGAGCATTGTGCCCCAAGATCACCCAAGAACTGACTGGTCTCCTTGACAATGATTGCATCATACCTTGGACTTACACCGTTGGTCAGCGCAGCCATGCTCCAGCGATAGGTTACTGCTACATAGATACTACATGCCTAATCTTAACGACAGGCAAACACTGAGGTGGGCAGACATCGAAAAACTGTTGATCAAAAGACAGGCAAATGTTGAATTACTGCAGATTGAAAGGCAGACATTGAAATACTGCTGATTGAAAGATAGGCATATATCGAAATACTGCTGATTGAAAGGCAGACATCGAAATACTGCGGATTGAAAGGCAGACGGACATCGAAATACTTTTGACTGAAAAGCAGACATCGAAATACTGTGGATTGAAAGGCAGACGGACATCAAAATACTGCTGATTGAAAGGTAGACATTGCTATACCACTGACTGAAAGGCAGATATTGAAATACTGGGGATTGAAAGGCAGAAGGACATCGAAATACTTTTGACTGAAAAGCAGACATCGAAATACTGCGGATTGAGAGGCATACAGACATCAAAATACTGGTGATTGAAAGGTAGACATTGCAATACAACTGACTGAAACGCAGGTGATGAAATACTGCTGATTGAAAGACAGGCAGACATTGAAATACTGCTGATTGGAAGGCAAATATTAAAATATGGTTGGGTGAAAGACATGCAGAAATCGAAATACTGCTGACTGAAAGGCAAATATTGAAATACTGCTGGTTGAAACAGAGGCAGACATTGCAATACTGCTGATTGAAAGGCTAACATTGAGATACTGCTGATTTAAAGACAGGCAGACATCGAAATACTGCTGATACAGGGGCGTAGGAGACAATACATTTCTGGGGGGCACGGGGACAGCCTTATAACCAGGCCCACTGGAATTATGCGATTGTGCGGTCGTGGCAATTTTCACAAAATTATAGATTTGCCAGATAATCCACCATCTGCCGCATAATCTGCTGATTTTAAACCAAAAACAATTTGTTTCTAGCTCAAGCAGTTCAATAGTTAGTAAAAATACAGTGACACTAATTGCCGCGCAGTGGAAGGCCCTTTGCGGTTTACTGATAGAATATCGACCCCCAAAATATCCCCATACACAAATATCAAGTTATAAATATCGATGCCAAAAATATCGACATCCTATATTTATAATGGTAAGTACAAAAATATCGCAAAAAAATATCGATGTAAAAAATATAGTTGTACAAAATATTGATTTTAATATATGTATAAAAATAATATTAAATATATTAAATAATAAAATTAACTTAAAAAATAAATTTGATTTAATATACATTTTAACAAATAAAATTACTTACAAAAATGTAAACATGTACAGAAAATGTAATACATATATATATACTTTAAAACAATTAATAAACTATTAATTTCAATTTATTTTATAATTGTATATATGAAAATATACAAATATATATATATATATATATATATATACATACACCAGTAACATAAAATCTAATTTAAAAAAACATGATATTATAAATTAAAACATTAAACTATTTAAAAGTCTTTAAACCTACATTTTCCACTTCAGTGAGTGCAGCAGTAGGTAAAGTGTTTAATAGCGGAGGGTTAAAAATTACTATTCCCACTCCAGTGAGTGCAACAGTAGGGAAAGTGTTGGATAGCGGAGGGGAACAATTTACCATTCCCACTCCAATGAGTGCAACAGTAGGGAAAGTGTGGGATAGCGTAAGGGTTAAAAATTACTATTCCCACTCCAGTGAGTGCAACAGTAGGGAAAGTGTTGGATAGCGGATGGGTAAAAAATACTATTCCCACTCCAGTGAGTGCAACAGTAGGGAAAGTGTTGGATAGCGGGGGGTAAAAATTGCTATTCCTACTCCAGTGAGTGCAACACTAGGAAAAGTGTTGGATAGCTGAGGTGAAACATTACTATTCCAGCTCCAGTTAGTGCAACAGTAGGGAAAATGTTGGATAGCAGAATAATTAAATTTACTATTCCCACTCCAGTGACTGCAACTGTAGGGAAGGTGTTGGATAACGGAGGGGTAAAAATGACTATTCCCACTCCAGTGAGTGCAACAGTAGGGAAAGTGTTGAATAGCGGAGGGGTAAAAAACTACTATTCCCACTCCAGTGAGGGCAACAGTAGGGAAAGTGTTGGATAGCGGAGGGATAAAAATTACTATTCCCACTCCAGTGAGTGCAACAGTAGGGAAAGTGTTGGATAGCGGATGGGTAAAAATTACTATTCCCACTCCACTGAGTGCAACAGTAGGGAAAGTGTTGGATAGCGGAGGGGTAAAAATTACTATTCCCACTCCAGTGAGTGCAACAGTAGGGAAAGTATTGGATAACATGCTCCTAAAAAAATGACACAATTTACATAATTAATTACCAATTAATTAATTAATAATAATTCACAACCAATTAATAATGACTTAATAATAAATTCGTTCCTACAATTAGCACTGTAAAACCTAAATTAAATAAATATTAATACATTTAAAAAAATCATTAATTTATGATAATTAAATTACTTCCCACCCTTTACCCCTATAAACTCCACAACCTGCTCCTAAAAAAAATAACACAATTACCATAATTAATTACCAATTAATTAATTAATATTAATTAACAACCAATTAATAATTAATTAATAATAAATCACTTCCCACAATTAACACTATAAATCTAAATTAAATAAATATTACTAAATAAAAAATAATCATTAATTTATTATAATTAAATTACTTCCCACCCTATTCCCCTATAAACCCACAACCCGCTACGGAACTAAAAAACACAAAATGTAATTATAATAAAATTGATAACTACTAAAAATTTAACACATATATTAAAAAACAAAAACAATACTTATACAAGAAAATAGATCACATACATTTAAAATACAAACTAAAATACATAACACTAATTAAAAAATCGATATTTTAAACAACTATATTTTTGCAAACAATATTAATGACTTCGATATTTTTAAAAACGATATTCCTTACCTTAAAGTCGATATTCTTGACCACGATATTCTTGCTGTTGATATTTCTGTGTCACGATATTTCCAACTCGATATTTGTGTAAGTCGACATTTCCAACTCGATATTCTGTCTGCATACCCCCTTTGCAAAGCTGAACTGGACACCTTTCTGTTGCATAGTGCTATATTTGGGTATTAAACTGGTACTAAAGAGGTGCAACTAATGTCCAGATATTGTTACCAAGTTGAAAAATGAGAAAATAATAAAGTAATGCTATTAAAAAATGTGCTGCATTATGCTGCATAATTTGCTTTTTCTTGCCGAATAATTTACTCAACCCCGACGCATAATGTGGCCCTTTCCTGCAGAATAATTCCAGTGACCCTGCTTTTAACCCCGTGCAAAGCTGGGTGAACCTGCACACTGAGCTTCCATACCCCATTTCCCTGGCCTGTGCACATCTGCCACTCCTATATCACATGGAGGGGAGCTGTGTGAAATGCAATATTCATTGACTTCCTGTTCACGATGAATCAGTTATGATACAAGGCGAAAGATTGGCTAAGAGATTATGCCCTCTGCAATACAAGAAGTTGAATATATGTGGAGCTACAACCCCCTTATTTGAGACCCAAAGATATCTGGGGCCCACTATATACCTTTTTATTCCAGGCTGCTTAAGCCAATGATGTTGAACCATCGACCTTCCCTAACCAAACCCACACATCAGAGTAAGCACTCTATGCCTGTGATATATGTGCTGCCCGTACAAAGATCTGACAGACTACAATACAATATGCAATCTAACCACTGTGAGGGTCAAACTGTATCTTGCTATTTAGGGCCTCTTGCACTCACTCTTACGGGCTTAGACTGCACTCACTGTATTTCCCTGTAACATTGTGAAATATGTGCAGATTCAAACAGATGCACTGATATGAACCCTGCATTGCTGATGCCTTGCTCGAGTATCACCTTGCTCTGAGATTGCAGTAATCTGCTCTCAAGAGTTTAAACTGTGTTTAGAAAGTGCATGTAACACTCTTTTTTGGCTAGGAGAGTACGTTGTTTAAGTGTGGGAAAAGCAGTATTGTTCGAGGCCTGGTTTAGGCCCTTACCTGCAGCACTGCAGAGTGTGGATTGAGCCTGTCTGTCTCCAAGGAGATTATGAATACAGGAGAACCTCCCAGCCCCCTGCTCAGCAGCCTGTGCTTGAGGTCACACGCCCCTTATATAAGATACTATTGGATGTTCCATTTGTGCACTGATTGGTGGCTGTATCTGTTGTTTCTATTGGGCTTAGGGTTAGTGTTCTGATTGGCTGATAGGTCTAGGGTTCTGATTGGTCCCTGGGTCAGTGTTTTTATTGGACATAGGGCTTAGGGTTAGGGTTCTGATTGGTTGGTTGGTTTAGGGTTTCTAATTGGTTCGTGGGGCTAGGGTTTCTATTGCACGTAGGGCTTAGGATTTCGTGCCTGACTGGCTGCTGGGACTAAGGCTGGGACTAGGGCTGGGGTTAGAGTTTGTATTGGACATAGGGCTTAGGGTTTTGTGCCTGATTGGCTGCTGGGACTAGGGCTGGGGCTACAGTTTCTATTGGACGTGGGGCTTAGGGTTTCATGCCTGATTGGCTGCTGGGACTAGGGCTGGAACTAGGGTTTCTATTGGACGTAGGACTTAGGGTTTCATGCCTGATTGGCTGCTGGGCATAGGACTGTGATTGGCTGGCCTCCTATTGGTTCTAGGGCTAGTGTTGTAACTGGTTAGGGTTCCCATTGGCCGAAGGGGTCACCTGATTACTAGGGCTATTTAAGCTTAGGGTTCAGGGCGTCTCAGACCGGGCGTCGAGGCTAAGGGCGGAGAGGACAAAGGCACTTGCCTGTTTGAGCCTGTTCGAGACTGGTCGGGTCTAGGGCCAGAAATGCAGTCCAAATTTACATGCACCAGCAAACACCCTACCCCATCCACAACCAGATTAACACACTCACAACAAATGTACTCCACCCATTTATTACAAGCTAACCCTACACAAAGTTCAATGTCTCAACACCCACCACATCACCCCATAAACCACACCTATACAACCTTCTACCCCAGCTACCAAACATTTGCACCATCACTTACAAACAATACACCACTCTATCCTATACTACTAACCAATCGACTCATCACAGACACAACCCAAATCCACACAATACGTAACAATATCCCATCCAGACACATGCTCCCTGCTCTTATTACTCCTAACAGACCCCTCTTTGTCACAGCACACCAATACTCAGCCTTCCATCTTTTCATCTACCAACACCCTCCTTTTCTTTCTACCACAATAGCACAACCACTGAACACTTACACTCCACTGCACCACACTTATTACCTTTCAGCAATCAAATCAAACACTCTTAACTCTAATTCATCCCCTCTTACACATCACATATTCTATTCACAAACACATCACTACCCCTTTACCTTATAATTTCCACTCACCAACAATACTTTACAAACAAAACCTTCTCAGTAAACAGATACATAAGCACCTCCTTTCACAACTCCTCAAAACAAATATAACACACACACCAGCACAAAAACATCTCTCACACACACCTCATAATATTTTCCATCACAAACTACCAACATACAGCCACTCCCACCTTCCTGACTACAGAAATGACACACACCATGAAAAAACACCAATGCCTAGCTTTCTCTCTTCCCCCACACCTAACACATAAACAGCAACTAAGCAACTCTTCTAACTGCCTCTCATCCATTGGACTATTTAGGGCCTTACAACATGACCCACATGCTGCACCACCACCCCTAACTCATACAACTTCCACCCTAAACAGACACAAACAAAATAAGCAACATCACAACTTCACTTCTCCATGTCTACTGCACAACAAGGCTACACTACAAAAACAACACAGCTCACCAACTCACTCTCAACCACTATCTCCACCACCTACACACGCAGACCCATCAAAAAGCCTTCTTAGCCTGCTGGACAAGGAACACGATACAGAACAGCTACACTATTACTCTCCTCAAACAGCTAATACCAGCACTAAGGACACACCTGTTACAAGCCCACAAAATACTACTCACTCTTCTACAAAACAAAGTAACACTATCACCAAAGCACATTCTCTAACCTGCCTACTAATAAATGCTTGATCGCTTTCTAAAAACAAGCATCACATCTATGACATTTTCACTGACACAAAACCTGACATACTCTTCATAACTGAATCAAGGTTGGGAGATGATATGGCTCCAGTCCTGCATGAAGCCATTCCTCTAGGCTATCAAACTATCACCCAAAATCGTATAGGCAAAAGAGGTGGTGGCCTAGCTGTTGTGTTCAGGTAAACATTACATATCAATAAAACTGATGACATCTCCATGCAAGTTTGTAAGGCCCTCTTCACCAGATGCAATACTACACCATCTTCCTCCTGTAACTTCCTGCTCCTTTACAGACCTCCACTGAGCAGTGCAACATTCCCAGACACACTTCTAGACACAGTTTCAAACCATATCACATTACACTCCAACCTATGCGTTCTGCGTGACCTCAACATTTGGTTTGACAAACCCAATATGCCCCATCCCAAACAAATCACCGCTGGTCTAGACACACTGAACCTACTTCAGATCGTACACAAACCCACAGACATCGCTGGACACACCCTAGATGCAATTTTTGCAAATACAGAACTAGTTACCTTTCAAACAGTGACTCCACTCACATAGTCAGACCACCATTTGTTTGCCTCCCAACATAAAATAACACTAAGCGACAGACCTAAAACCACCTTACGTGCATCCACCTATCGACCGTGGAACAAACTCAATTTTGAACACTTAGAAACACAGCTAACACCCAGTACAGATCTAGACACAATAAATTTGGTTAAAAAACTATATGAGTGGCTACAGGAAGCTTTTGATATCCTAATACCTCTAAAAACAACACAACAGGACAAAAGAAAACAGGCACCTTGGAGAAATACAGGGATAAAAGAGAAAAAACAGCAAATTAGAAAGCAGCAACATGCCTGGCTCAAAACAGACATCAATTAGGACAAAGTTTGCTTACAAAAACTTAACAGATTATACAACAGATTTCACACAATGAATTTATGGACCTGGTCAAAGCAAGAAGGCCTGCCGGCAGCCTTTCTGACCCCTGTCCACCACAAACCTTCAAGAAAATTCTTCTAACAACCTCTGCTGCCACACCAGTAAGAAGAATCGTCAACAATTCCTTAACTACCAGAATATTTCCAGAAGAACAAAAAAGTCATACATACGCCCACTACTGAAGAAAACAAACCTGGACCCACTGAACCCCGACAACTACAGACCGATTACAAATGGAGCTTTCCTGGGCAAACTGATAGAAAGAGCAGCATTCGCCCAGATGTCACAATTCATTGAAGATAATGCCATCCTTTCAGACTTCCAAACAGGATTCATACGGGAAGAGACACAGAATCTTCCCTCGTTGGCATCTGTGATGACCTTAAGAACACAATTCACTTCAACGGGGTTGCTGCCCTACTGCTCTTGGACCTCTCAGCTGCCTTTGACATGGTTGACCATGACACTCTGGTACAAAGAATCTACGAAGCTGGCATAGAGGGGACTACTCTAGACTGGATCACATCCTACCTTCACAACAGAACTAATGCCATCCATTCTCTTCCAAACCATACTTCATAAAAGCAGGGATCCCTCAAGGCTCTATAATCTCACCCATGCTTTTCAACATCTACATGAAGTCATTACCGGCACTGATCAATCAATTTCACCTAACGTGCTATAACTATGCAGATGACACACAAATACTCCTTCAACTGGAATGCCCAAAAGGCATTGGATAATCACCAATTTTCAGTTCTCTCAGAGTCATGGATCAGTGGATGACATAGAGCCATCTCAAACTGAATGCTTCCAAAACGGAAATACTCACATGAGTCAATTGGAAAAATTTGGACCCTCTCTCGGCATGGCCTGATGATCTGGGAACACTGCCTAAAGTATCAAAGGAAGTAAGAAACCTCGGAATGACCATGGACTCAAAGCTATCAATGAATGCCCAAGTGGACAAACTAGCAAGATCAAGCTTCATTACTATAAGAACTCTCCGACGCATCTTCCCCCACCTGGGATTCCCACTCAAGGTCCAGGCTATCATCTCTCTTGTTTTGGCTAAACTTGATTATGCCAAAAGACTCTACCACAGATCACCTTTAACAACTATGAAAAGACTACAACTGATTCAGAACTCTGCTGCCAGACTACTCTTACATATAAAACCACAAGCCCACATCTCCCCTGGCTTGAAAGCCCTACATTGGTTACCGGTTGCCAGACGATCCACATTCAAGCTGCTTTGTATCACCCACAAAGTGATACATGGAACAGGACAGCTCTTCATCAGGAATAAAATCACAAAATACATTCAACAATGGAACCTCCGCTCTAGAGTGGCAGCTCGCCTCAAAATCCCAATATACAAGAAAAAAACCATAGGTGGTACATCCTTCTCTGTTCTAGCAGCCAAACTATGGAACTCTTTACCCCCAAATATAAGATTCGCAGATAACTACCTTATCTTCAGAAGACTACTCAAGAATTGTCTTCTCCCCAAATAACCATCATACTCAAACATGAATATACAGCATATCCCTCTGTATATAACATGTATAATAATTTTGTTTTTAAAGATATAGAGATTCATTAGTTCTGCTTAACAAATGTACATATTACTTATAGTTACAATAGTCTATGTTTAAAATGTATATAATTGACTGCATAAATAAAATATTTTATCATAACTATCTATCTAAAATTGCTTCACTAATGATATAAAAAAATAATTTAAAGTACAGCAACACTTCAAAGTCTGAGTTTATTAAATGTGACTTTAACCTACATATATTACCTTCCTTATGCATATATACCTTCCATGTACTTATGATATACCTTCCATGTACTTATATATCTTTATATTTATTACTTTGCTTGTAATTCAGCATATGCAATGCACTACCCTATATCTCACACTATATATTTCGCAATATATCCTCTACCTCCACTCTGACTCATCTCAAACCTCATTCCACTACTCTCTCCAATACACTACCTTATTTCTCACCCCTATTTCTCACCCTATGCTTCTCTCAATATATCCCCTTCCTCCACTCTCCCATTCATCCAAAACCCCATACCACTACTATGATCCCCAAAATAACCCTTTCTAGACTCTTCCCTGCTCTACCCCTCCTTACATCATCTCAAACCTCTTTTACTATTCAGATCTCCCAAACAAGCCTTCTAAACCCTTCTCTCTGACTCTTCCCCCTCCACCTCCTCTTTTCTCATCCCAAACACCCTCCTACTGCTATGAACTCCAACTAAACAGCAAAAAAAATATAAAATTTCTCGACCCTTCCTTCTTTTATCCCGCCACTATTCCTTTTGCAATCCAAATAACAGACAAACATGTCTACTGCTCAAATCAAATTAATTTCATATTTCCCTACACTAATTTATCACTAATCCTTTTTGGGTTCCAGAGTAGCCTGCTACTGGCCAAAAAGTGCTACAACACCTCATCAGGGGAACAAGAGCTATATAAATGCAAACCCTTCCCTCCTCCATCCCTCCACTATCCTTTCAATCCAAATAACAGACTAACATGTCCACCGCTCAAATTAATTTCATATTTCCCTAGACCAATTCACCACTAATCCTTTTCTGGTTCCGGAGTAGCTTGCTACTTGCTAAAAAGCGCTTCAGCACCTCATCAAGTGTAGCAAGTGCTAAATAAATGCAAACCTTTTCCTCTTCTATCCCTCCACTATCCTTCTCAATCCAAATAACAGAGTAACATATTGGCCGCTCAAATTAATCTCATATTTCACTATACTAATTCACCACTAATCTTTTTTGAGTTCCGGAGTAGCGTGCCACTCACTGAAAAAAGTGCTTTGACACCTCGTCAGGGGTAGTAAGCACTATATAAATGCAATTACAATACAATACAATGTATCTTGACATGTAACTGTTATTATTTTTTTATTTGTCAATTTTTTTTTTGTTTTCTTGTCTGTACTCCTAAAATTTGAAAATGAATTAAACAAATTATAATGCAAGTCAAACAAGAATATTAAAAACAGAAAAGATCACAATATACGTCAATATGCCCAAGTATGTAACGATAACAACAGCATAAATAATAATGCTAGGCAAAACTGCCCAAAATAAAACGTGGCTTCTCCCTGTCACTTACGCCGTAATCTAACCCTTCATTAATTAGGTGAAAAACATTAGGAGTATATGGCAGAAAGAGATACACTTCTAGAAGCTGAATTGTGCTGTGTGAAAATGTAAAATCTGGGCCCAAACTCGGCTTCCCTGTTTCACCAAAAGGTGTGATCCTAGACAATGTTGTATTTCAGGGAGCCTCCTTTTTAGCCTGCAGGTGTCAGGCTGACCACAGGGATAGTCTTCAAAGCAGCAGGTGGGGGCGTTGCGGGGTGCAGCAGGATGCAAGCAATCCAGCAAACGCTGCTTTCAACTCCACTCTCCCTTTGTCTTGTCACAGCAGAAGAGGGCAGCAGTAATTAGCACAAACAAAAGGGCTCAGGGTGTAGATGGCCTCCTGACTCACCTTCATTCTGTGACCAGCAGATTGGTCACTGATAATTGGAGGCAGGTCAGCAGGTCAAGTGCAGGGCCATAATAGGTAGCGCTTTCGTGTGTGCGCTAATGGCCCTGTGAATCATGGAAGTGACAGGGAAATGTTTTTTGTCCCCTAGTCTCCCCCACCCTTGTCCCCTGTGTCCCCCCCACTCCAAAATCTGGGGGGGATATATGCCCACGTCCCCCCCCAACTTCCTACGCCCATGTGGTGATAGAAAGACAGGCATCGAAATCCTGCTGATTGAAAGACAGGCAGACATCAAAATACTGATGATTGAAAGACTGACATTGAAATACTGATGGTTGAAAGACAAGCATTGAAATACTGCTGACTGAAAGGCTAACATTGAAAGACTGCTGATTGAAAGGCAGGCTTTGAAATACTGCTGACTGAAAGGCTAACATTGAAAGACTGCTGATTGGAAAACCGGCAGACACGAAATACTGCTGATTGAAAGACCGGCAGGTATCGAAATATTGCTGATTGAAAGCCAGACATCGAAATACTGCTGATTGAAAGACAAGCATTTAAATACTGCTGATTGAAAGCCAGACATCGAAATACTGCTGATTGAAAGTCAAGCATTTAAATACTGCTGATTGAAAGGCAGACATCGAAATACTGCTGATTGAAAAGTAGACATTGAAATATTGTTGGCTGAAAGACAGCAGACATCGAAATACTGCTGATCGAAAGGCAGGCATTGAAATGCTGTTGATTGAAAGACAGGCAGATATGGAAATACTGCTGACTGAAAGTCAGACATCGAAATACTGCTGATTGAAAGACAGGCATATATATCGAAATACTGCTGATTGAAAGGCCGACATTGAAATACTGATGGTTGAAAGACTGACATTGAAATGCTGATGGTTGAAAGACAGCCAGACATCGAAATACTGCTGATTGAAAGATAAGCATTGAAATACTGCTGATTGAAAGGCAGACATCGAAATACTGCTGATCGAAAAGTAGATATAGAAATACTGTTGGCTGAAAGACAGCAGACATCGAAATATTGCTGATTGAAAGACAAGCATTGAAATACTGCTGATTGAAAGACAAGCATACTGATGGTTGAAAGGCAGACATTGAAATACAGATGGTTATAAGGCAGACATTGAAATGCTGATGGTTGAAAGACAGCCAGACATCGAAATACTGCTGATTGAAAGACAGGCAGACATCGAAATACTGCTGATTGAAAGGCTGACACCAAAGCACTGCATATAGATAAAACAGTCAAGTATCGAAAGACCCTAGCGCTAAAGAGGCAGGGGCCGATTCACAGTACTAATCTGAGACAAAATCCTAAACTTACTACTTCTGGTATTCACAGAAGGCACTTACGATTTTTGGTATTCACAGAAATCACTTACGACTCCAAACTTTACGTCCGCAGTCGGGCAGGAATCTCCGCACCTGGACCGTATTCTCAGCACCCGGACCGTACTCTCCGTACCCGGAGAGTACTCTCCGGCTAGGGCCGTAATCTCCAGCTGGGGCGGATAAAGTGTAATCAATGGGCTGGAATGCAATTTTTACAAAAAGGAACATTAGGAATGTGTGATAAATGGTAGAGGAGGTCATGAAAAATAGTCTGGGCAGGGAAAACGGTATGGCCAGACACTACATCATAACCCAGAAAAATTTGCGCCTTTGTATCATGGTACAATTTGCTCTCCCCTCAGTGTTGACTGTAGTGTCAACACCACAGTCAACACTAAGGGCGCTCCCCTTAGTGTTGACTGTAGTGTTGACACCGCAGTCAACACTGAGAGGAGCGCAAATTGTGCACTGCATGTACCTTGATAGAAAGGAGCAAACTTTTCTGGGTTATGATATAGTGTCTGGCCATACCCTTTTCCCTGCCCAGACTATTTTTCATGACCTCCTCTACCATTTATCACACATTCCTAATGTTCCTTTTTGTAAAAATTGCATTCCAGCCCATTGATTACACTTTATCTGGCCCGAGCCGGAGATTTCGGCTCGAGCCGGAGAGTACAGCCCTAGGCGGAGAGTATGGTCTGGGTGCAGAGAGTACAGTCCGGGTGCAGAGATTCCGGCCCGACTGCAGACGTAAAGTTAGGAGTCGTAAGTGATTTCTATGAATACCAAAAATCGTAAGTGCCTTCTGTGAATCCCAGAAGTAGTAAGTTTAGGATTTTGTCTCAGTTTAGTTCTGTGAATCGGCACCGCAGATTTTGAACTACGGCACAGAGACAGACACACATAGAAATGTTGTATAGTGACTGTCAGGTAGATGTTTAAATACTGTATATAGCAAGGTAAACATAATAATACTGCAGAGAGACAGTCAGACATCAAATACTGCACCTAAAAAGACAGACAGTGAAATACTGCTTAGAGACAAACAACTAAAGACAGATCTAAAGACAGACCAACACATAAATACTACATTTAGAGAGACAGGTAGGTTTAAATATTCTGCATGTAGACAGAAATCTTAACTTTGTATAAAGACAGACAGGCAGACATCAAAATGTTGCAGATGGAAAGACAGACAGACAGACAAATATATACAAGGTAAAGACAGAGAAGCCGATTGGTCAATGGAAATATGTATAAGTGGGAAGCTACAGATGCGTTTTTAAGTGTCGTATAGGGAAAGATATATAAATATACAAGACCAGGTATTAAATGAAGGACTTGTATCCCCTTGGAAGTGTGCTGATATGTACTACACCAGGCCCTCGCTCTCTGAGACGAGCCACAAAGACCCCTCATTATTAGCACAGGACGGTTCATGGAGAACAGAACACATGATGTTCTACGAAGACTGACAGAAAAATACATTTATTTTCCCAAATCCCGTCACTTTGGGACACCGTGATGATGCGACGGTGATAGTAATGCGGCGCATTTATAATTAGACGCCATTCTTGAATTGGTCTATGGAGAGGCTGAAATAAGACTCAGAAAAAGCTAATCTTCTATTCATACCCCTGAGAGGGGTATTAAATTAAGACAGTGAAATAATAACTGTGCCTGACATGCAAATGCTGGAAGAAAGCAGGGATTCTGTTATGAATTATACTACAGCTCTAGTTGCCTCAATCACACAAGGCCAGGCCACCAGCTGTGGGACCCTGGGTTGGGTCTGGGGGGAAGGGGTGAGGGGTGTAAAAGGTCCTTATTGTGCCCCTATAAATAGTTCCACGTTCCTGAGCAAAAAGTTACAGAATTCACAGGACTTCTGGTTCCTTGGGCTCTCAGACTGAGTGCGCCGCTACATCGCGCTCTTCTGCTGCACAGTAGTGCAGCACACATGCTATGGACCCTGCAAGGAAAATGGCCCCTTTGACTGGTTGTGTGTAGTAAAATACAGGAATTACCAGGGTTCAATGGGTCCCTCAGGGCTCTGAGCCCTGGTGTCACTGCACCTGCTGCGCCAATGATGGCTACGCCCTTGCTGTTGCAGTCATGCTCTGAACGCCCCCCGCCTGCATCAAGTTGAAGCTTCATCACCTAAAGGTCACTCTATACATTCATGAGTCCCTTTCCTCTGAGTTTAAAATACAGTACCCTCACGAGCCGTATTTATGACATTTGTGGCGCTGGGCAGCGTAGCAAGTCACCTTGTGCGCTGCCCTGCGTCACAGGGAAAGGGCAGGAATGTGCCGTATTTATCCATTCCTATTCCTGTCCTTTCTCCCTGCGCTGGCAACGTTTTGGCAGCCTAGCACCACTGTAGGCACCCTTGTGCCGTGGTGCACGGGTGCCTGTGTTGTAGGCAGGATTCTTTCTGCACAAAAACAATTCTGAGAGGCTTATTCCTCTTGCTATGTGTGGTGCAAAATGCAGCAGACAAGAAAGAGGATAAAATGTGGAGAAATGAAGATATTTCTCCTTGTTACGCCTCTCCTGGGGAGACGTATATTTTTGGCACATTCCCGGGTTTACAAGTCCTTGTAAATCTGGGAATGAGTCAAAAATCATGGGGGTTGCATGGGAGCAGCCACCCCAATGCCCATGGAACGCCTTCCTTGCGCAAAGCGAGTCAACACAGTGATATGCGCTGCGTTGCTCTACTCCAGATTCTTGAAGCTATTTAAAGCCACGCGAAGTGGCCTTGCGTGGCTTCATAAATCTGACTTAGAGGTTTGCGTCACGCATGTACCACATTGCGTGGTGCAAGCATGACGCAAAGCTCTCATAAATATGCCGCACGGTGTGCTATCCCAGTTCACACCATTTTGGCATTATATTGAATAATATACCGCCATCAAGAACATTATGAGAATATTAAACCTCAGTTAGGGGTTCTTTGACAGTGTAAAGCACTAGGCCTGTAACTAAGTAAGTTATGAAACACAAAACACTTTGGTGACTTATTAATCCCTTTTAAGGTACCTGCAGTGGTCAATTTGCTTTACTTCACACAGTCCTAGTTTAACAGATCATTACAAAATTCAGTGGCGGCGGGCAAGGGGGAGTGAGGGGATTTTAAAAAAAGGAGAAAAAAAACTTACTAGATTGCCGTGTCCCTCCTCGTCTCTCCTCTGACTTCTCTTCAGGCCGGAACAGGGAAGCAGAAAGCACCCGGCTCCTGGGCTCCCCATAGCCAATCACAATGCTGCAATGCAGCGTTGTGATTGTCCTGAGCGCCGTTGTTCGGCGCTCAGCCAGGGACTTGGGTCCTGGGCACATTCTCCGCCCAGGCTGTAATGCAGCCTGTGTGGAGAACATACAAAGTGCGCATGAATGTTTGGCTGGACCCAGAGGGCCAGCCAAGCATTCATGCACACTTGGAGTGGGAAAACCACTCCTTCCCTGTCCTGCTCTGAGAGCAGAGTAGCCCCACCGCAGAGCTGCTGCAGCAGGAAAACAAAAAATGATAACAACAACAAGTTATGATCCTTTTATGTATCCTTTATTTACACTGCTAAAAAGCAGTGGGGCGACACTCCTCCGCCTTAGCGGGTGAGCCACCACTGACAAAATTCTTATTACCTACACATTCAGCATTCGTATTACTTTTTTTAAAACTTAATTAACTGTACAAGTCACACAAAAGGCTAAATATTCATATTCACTTTTTTTAGTAATAATATCACACAGTTGAGAGTATTGACTTTCAGTGACAGCAGGTTAAATCCAATCTTATTATTAAAATCCTAGCCTAGATATAACCTGATATTTATCAAATACTTTATAACTTGCCCAAGGAATCTATGTTGTGAGTATACCCACAGGGCTGACTTGGTTCTCGTTGTATTACAAGATTTATTTTTTTACAACTGTTTTGCTCTATTCAGAAAAGAATTGTTGGTTCTACGGGCCACTTGGGACATTCCAGTTTCATCAAGATGTGTTCTCTAGTTCAACCTATAAACATGATTGAAGGCCGACATGTTATAAAAAGAATGGATAATGCTCGGTGTCAGTAAGACATACAGGTCTTGCTAGATTTAGATCCACAATAAAACGGGGGCCATGTGAATAATTGATTTTCGAGGTCCAATTCTATTCCTATTCCATTAGGTTCGATTATGACCTAACTTCTTTACTAGTCAGCTGTAGCAGCAAAGAAAGTAAAAAACATACATGACATGGATGAAGAAAAGACACAGTAACATGCCACAGATGGTCAGCGCTCTAGCTGCCCGATGACCTCACAATAAGGCCACCAATCAGCGGTCAATCCTATGTATAATTATCTCTGCAGAGGGGCAAATCGCCCTCTTTTTTGCTGCTCTAGAATAGATCTGATCCTCGTTTTTTGATTGTGAATACACTACTATAATATTGCACACATGTTTGATAAAACTTGTATCACATTTTATAACTGACAGTATAGCTTAATATTCCTTAAATCTTTCTTCCTTAGCTGTGACCGTGCGCTGTTATGGAGTTATTATCTTGTAACACAACGGCCCTAGTCATTTTTAACAGACAACATATCCAGTTTTCAACCTCAATGGGTTTTCTCGAGTCTGGCAAGTAGGACATATGCTTTAGGGTTAATTGCCTTTAATAAAACTTACTATTGGTATATAAAAAACGGACATTTAACACTTATAATTTTTTAGTCTGCGCCTTCTTTTGGACTGCTCGTCCTTTTAAAAAGTTGTGCTTTACTAGTCATAGCTTAGAAGGCACAAATAAAAGTGGACTTAAAAGGCTTTCTATAAGCAACCCCCATTGAATTCAGGGCTAGTGCTCTGTGGAGGAGGGTGGACAGGGGCAGTGTACTGGACAGGATTCTGCCAATTTAAGGCATGCTACTGGGAGGGAGTGTATTTAGACTGCAGTGACTGCCTCTATAGAATCACCGCAGGAAGCTATTAGTGATTCTTTGTCTGCTTCCTTCAATAAACTGATAAATCATTTGCCTCCCTGTCCTGGAGAGGCTCCTGTCTCTCAGGGACTTCAACTGATCCCAAACTTCAAATTTTATACATGCTGCCACAAGAAAAAGAAGTGTTGAATTTCCTCAGGCACAAATTTAGCCTATGTCCCTATCTCATTCTCGAAGCTCTGATTCTGTAGAAATACCCATTAAGAGGACCAGGAAGGTTATATTTGTGGTCATGCATTTTCTGGACTTCTTTCCAGAATATGGTCCGTAAATGGGCTTTCTAGACCCTCTGGAACTAAAGACGTTGATGTAGTAACAATCTAAGTCTAAAAGCCAGGTGAAACCACCCTGCAACCCACTGAAAATTACTTGAGTGAGATATCTTCTAGGTAAAGATCAGTCCATTTAGATTTCACAGGGATAAGTTGTGGAACCCAAATCCTCTTTTGTCATGGAAAGGCACACTCAAGAACATTTGGAAATCAGGAATATATTCATAGAATTTATTCAAAATCAGAATTCAATCCTAGTGCGCACAAAATGAATAAGAACAATTATAAAAACAAACAAAATAGTGGCAATTAAATTTACCAAGAGGGTGAATAATAAAAAGTATTGTAACATTATGATTGTATCATAAAGCTTACTTACGTCAATATCCCCAAAACCTTGTTTCTCTTGGCTAACTAACCTAAACTTTGCACCAAAAGTGGCCTAATCGGAGGTTCATGGATGGTCTACGCCTGCATACCTTTTCAGAACAATAGCACCAATGTTCAGTAAGGAACATAAACAGATGTGTCTGCCTGTGTCTTGAAGTTGGCAGATAAGCCGAATGAAGTCTGGATGCACCTTCCTTGAAGTCTTTAATGCTGAAGTGTGTACAAGTGCCCACAGGGTACAGTGACGAGAAGACAGAAGGTGTGAAAGTCAAAAGAAATTACATGGGGATTCACTACTGACTCCTTAAAAATAGATATTTAGCACAGCCATTTTTAGCGAACAAATGATATAAAGCTGGACAACAGTCCAGTCATCCCAATTCCTATTGAAAGCCCTCAAAATAGTTTCATCCCCTGGTGTACTATGGCCACCAGGCACCTCACTGTCATGAATGGAGTGACAATTTTTAGCAATATTGGCAAAATGTTATTTTGCAGCTGTAGAACTCCTGTGAACCTAATAATGGGACGTTTTTTGTTTTTTGCTGTTATCAACAGTCATCACAAGGAGGCACTCTAAGACTGCTGTCTTACCTTGGTTTTCAAACATGCAGGCGCTGCTTTTGTTGAAGTTAGAGGTGGCTACAGGGTACTGTTAGGGGTCATGATTGGATACTGGGACTGAGATCCTGAGATCGACTGGTCACATTCAGACATGTCCTGTTCCCCTGAGGGACTGTCCAAGCATAATAGTTGATCCCAAATCTAACAAGCATTTGCAATGCAATAGGTCTCGCATTTGCAGGAGTTAGAGCGATTGACGTTGTAAATGACAATGTCTTTTACCTATGTGTTTTGGTTTGGAGTGTGGTGGGTGTATGTCATGTGGAGTGGAATTATATGGGTTGTGTTGGAAGTGTTAGTTGTGGAATTGTGCGTTGTGAAGTGTATTTGCGTAGTGGAATTATGTGGCATGGTGAATAGATAAGGGTGAGAGCTGCATAGAATAGATAGAAAGGAGGATAGAGATGGATAGGTAGTTTGTGCAGGAAGTGGTGAATGAACTCTGGACAGAGGAGCAGAAAGTGTGTGAGAAAGAGAAAGAAGGGAACAGCAGGCTACAGACTTATAAAGTGTACGCAGAAGACACGCTAATAAGAGGAGGATAGCATGGGTTTGAGGTTTGGAAACTTTGAAAAGGTACGGGAAAGAAACTGTGCTTGGAGATCTGAAGGCAACCATATGAGAGAGTCTTATTGTTTGTTGTAGAATTATGTCATGTGGAGTGGATGTATGCAGTGGAATTATGTGGCATGGTGTGCAGTGGGATTATGTGGATAGTAATTATGTGGTTTTGAGTGTAGTTGAAATTATATTGAGTGAGATTGTGTTTTATGGAGTGTAAATATGTGTAATGGTATTTTGTGTTGTGTAGTGGTATGTTGTGGAATTTAATTATGTGGTGTGTTGAATTTTGTGGTATGGATTGGATGCATGTGGTGTGTTGGGTAAAAGTGTCGTTGAGTTGCATTATGTAATTTTTTTCCGTATTATGTGGTGTGGAATGGAAATGTGTGGAGTGGAATTGTGTTGCGTGGAAATGTGTGGTGTTCAGTGAAATTATGCGGATTGGAATTATGTGGCATGATGTGGAGTGTATTTATGTGGATTGTTGCTATGTGGCAGTTGCCAGTGTCCTAGAGTGGAGTGGGAGAAGTAGAGTGTCACAGACAGAATTTGGTGAAGTAGACTGTCATAGGGTGCCGTAGAGATGAGTAGAGTTCAGAGGCAGAGAGTGTTGTAGAGTGCATTGTGAGAGTGAAGTGTTGTAGAGTGGTGTGGGGTGGAACAGGGTGGAGTGGGTTGAGGTAGTGGGTGGACAGGAGGCAGACTAAGTTCTGATACTGTCTTGTTACATATTTAGCATGCATTTTAAAAAGTGCTCTTACTGTTCTATTTAAACTATCAATCAATCAATCAAAGAATTTGTAGAGCGCACTACTTACCCGCGAGGGTCTCAAGGCGCTGGGGAGAGGGAAGGGGGGGATGCTGCTACTGGTCGAACAGCCAGGTCTTGAGTAGCCTCCTGAAGGTCAGCAGGTCTTGGGTCTTTCGTAGGCTTAGTGGAAGGGTGTTCCAGGTCTTGGCGGCGAGGTGTGAGAAGGATCTGCCGCCGGTGGTTGTTCTTCGAATGCGGGGACGGTGGCGAGGGAGAGGTCGGCGGAGCGGAGCTGGCGGTTGGGGGCGTAGAAGAAGAGCCGTCTGTTGAGGTAGGCTGGGCCAGTTTTGTGGAGTGCCTTGTGTGCGTGGGTGAGGAGTTTGAAGGTGATCCTCCTGTCGACGGGGAGCCAGTGCAGGTTCCTCAAGTGGGGGGTGATGTGGCTGTGGCATGGTACGTCGAGGATCAGTCGTGCAGAGGCGTTTTGTATGCGTTGCAGTCGCTTGATGAGCTTGGCCGGGGCTCCCGCGTAGAGGGCGTTCCCATAGTCCAGTCTGCTGCTGACGAGGGCCTGGGTGACTGTTCTTCTTGTGTCTGTCGGGATCCACCTGTAGATCTTGCGAAGCATGCGGAGGGTGTTGAAGCAGGAGGAGGAGACTGCGTTGACTTGCTTGGTCATGGAGAGCGTTGAGTCGAGGATGACTCCCAGGTTGCGTGCGTGGTCGGTGGGTGTCGGGGCTGCTCCCAGCGTCGTTGGCCACCAGGAGTCGTCCCAGGCTGAGGTGTTGGAGCCGAGGATGAGGACCTCCGTTTTGTCCGTGTTCAGCTTTAGTCGGCTGATCTTCATCCAATCGGCGACGGCCTTCATTCCTTCATGGAGTTTGGCTTTGGCGGCGGGGGGTCCTTGGTGAGGGAGAGGATCAGTTGAGTGTCGTCGGCGTAGGAGATGATGTTGAGGTCGTGTTGTCTGGCGATGCGTGCGAGCGGGGCCATGTAGATGTTGAACAGTGTTGGGCTGAGGGACGATCCCTGGGGTACGCCGCAGATGATCTCGGAGGCTTCGGATCGGAAGGGTGGGAGGCGGACTCTCTGGGTTCTGCCGTCGAGGAAGGAGATGGTCCATTCCAGGGCCTTGTCTCGGATCCCTGCGTCGTGGAGACGTGCGCGTAGAGTGCGATGGCAGACAGTGTCGAAGGCGGCGGAGAGGTCCAGCAGGATGAGGGCTGCGGTCTCACCATTGTCCAGCAGGATCCTGATGTCGTCGGTGGCGGCGATGAGGGCAGTCTCAGTGCTGTGGTTGCTGCGGAACCCTGATTGGGATGGGTCCAGGATGCTGTTTTCTTGAGGTATCGGGTTAGCTGTTTGTTGACGATCTTCTCGATGACCTTGGCTGGGAACGGAAGCAGAGAGATGGGCCGGAAGTTCTTGAGGTCTCTCGGGTCCGCCTTGGGTTTTTGAGTAGGGTGTTGATCTCTGCGTGTTTCCAGCTCTCTGGGAAGGTCGCGGTCTCGAAGGAGAGGTTGATGATGTTGCACAGGTGGGGTGCGATGGAGCTGCTGGCTTTGTTGAAGATGTGGTGCGGGAAAGGGTCTGACGGGGAGCCGGAGTGTATTGTGCTCATGGTCTTGATGGTGTCCTCGATGTTCACGCTGGCCCAGGCTGGCAGGGGGTCGTGGTCGATGGTGTGTGGCGATTCGATCTTAGTTGGGGTTGTCTGGGTGTCGAAGCTGTCGTGGATGTCGGCGATCTTGCGGTGAAAGAAGGTGGCGAGGGAATCGCACAGGGGTTGCGACGGCGGGATGTCGTTGGTGTTGGAGCTGGGGTTGGAGAGTTCCTTCACGATGTTGAAAAGCTCCTTGCTGTTGTGTGCGTTGTTGTCGAGGCGGTCTTTGAAGGAGATTCTCTTGGCGGACCTGATGAGGTGGTGGTGGTTACGGATGGCGTCTTTGTGGGCTGTGTGGCTGTCCGGTGTCTTATCGCTGTGCCATTTCTTCTCTAGTTTCCGGCAGGTGCGCTTGGAAGCTAGGAGTTCCGAGGTGAACCAGCTGGCTCTTTTGGTGGTGTCGCTGTAGGTGAGCTTTTTCAGCGGGGCGAGGGTGTTGGCACAGTCGTCCATCCATCGTCTGAGGTTGCAGGCAGCGTCGTCGGTGTTGGATGGGTCAGAGGGAGGGCTGAGAGCGAGGGTTGCCTGGAGTTGGTCTTCGGTGACTTTGCTCCAGCAGCGGCGTGAACAGAACTTATAGTAATGCTCCACTAAATGCTCCACTAAATGCTCCACTAAAACAATAGTAACAATGCTTAGTTGTTTTAAAACCCTCTCTTTATAGAATGGCATTGCCTGCTGGGAAGAGCTGCAACTGTCCCACAGAAAGTACAGCGATCCTATTGAGGAGTGCAGATTAAGCCCATTAAATACACAATAGCCAGGCTGACAAGTGCTCTTACAGACACATTTACAACACAACACTGTGAAAAAAGTGTCCCATTATCTCAAGTAAAATATGACTGCCCAGCTGAGAAGTGGAAATACTGCCCATTCGACCACTAGCAGTTCTGCTGAGATGAGCTTGTTCTGTCTGATATAAAGAGTTGCCCCCCTGCTTCAGTGTGCCCTACTAGTAGTTAACTCCTATTCTTATGACACTTACGATTTGATTATGCAGGTGGCAAATAGCATTAAATGCTCTGTAAAGAAAGACAGAGTTTAACATTACACTGCGCCACATAACAGACAATAAGGTGGTTACTGGACTACTGCACTGTTAAACAGCATTCAATTAATAAGTTAGAAGGTGGCACTTAAGCATTGGAAACCGTCCGTGAAGACAATAGCAAATGTATTTCCAAAGCTAGTGGATGCACTTTCACTTTACTGTCATTTAAACTTAATATTTACTCTGAAATATAACTCAGTCACATAATTTTGACGCATGCGGTTTACCTGCCTGATCTTTTTATGAATGAACGTGAGGTTTGGAAGGGGGCTGAAGCAAGACATCATATAAATGGAAATATGACCTTTGCTAAGTGCAGCTAGGTTCGGGGTTGTTTGCCCCAAAGTGCAGTGATATAGGACATGTTTTTACGGCTGAGCTTGTGGTAAACTAAAGCTACAAAAGTAACACCTGTATTGTATCCCAGTTTTATCTGAGGGCATAATGATTGTAATTAATGTTATCAGGTCTCCCGGGATCATTTTCTAATAGCCTATTAGGAAAGCGTAACTTATTCGTCAGTAACATTTACATTATTACAAACACATCGGATCACTTGTGTACTTCAACTTAAACTTGCTTCTGCTTGGATAAAAAACACAACGTCAGACTCATGACTTTCTTTGAGGCGTTAAGTAGAAAGATTGCCAAATATCACCAGATCCAAAGTGGTGAGAGAGCATCATCCTGTTAGTCAAATGTCTTTAAATCTGCGCCAAAACCAGATGTCATCGTGCAATTGCTACTGTTAACAATAGTAGCAATATCGCTTCCTGATGAAAAGCGACCCGATCCTAATATTTTCAAAATAAAAATGTCCTACAGTCATGTACCTGAACGAAATATGATACAGACATTACACTAGAAAAAAAAGTCATCTGTAGCACTGGGATTCGAACCCACGCCTCCGGAGAGACTGGAGCTTTAATCCTGCGGCTTAGACCGCTCAGCTACACTCCCGTCTGTTTACCAAACCTGTAATGCTAAAATACAGACTTCAAAAGGGAGGCGCTTCTGTGCCCGGCATTGGATGACGTTGACACAGGACCTGCAAATATGCATTTTGCAATGGCGTCTGCCTCTTTCAATCTGCAGCAGCACTTCCAAAAGGGACGAATTTACAACAATCTTTCACATTGTATTTTCTGTACGTGATTTAGGATTTAAATGGGGCACATACAATCTGATTTCTTCTGTCCGAGCAGCAGCGACTTGCGAGAGGTGGTGGGGGATGCCACGGGGAGATGAGGTGATTTATGGCAAACATGAATCGCGGCAGCCGGAGCCTCGGTAAAGAGAGAAAACCAAGAGAGAAAACCAGTGAGTGAGTAAAAAGGAAACGGCAAGAAAGTTTAATGAAACACACTCTGCCCCTCACACTCCCCTACCGCAGGTGAACATGTCTTCTCACCTCTCAAACAGTCTCCTGCCCACCATCCCTGTGCACTGCTCGATTTTAATGGCGGAGGCCTCTGGAGCTGTCCGAGGAAGGGGCACGCCAGAGAACAGAGGACTGCTCCAGAAGATAGTGCCTGCTGTGAGCTGTTACAAGTTGATCTACAGCAGCAGCGCTGGCTCCGTGCGTGGCCCTTTCACCAGTGCGGCACGATTGAAGGTGTAGCCTGAACAATCAAGTTAGGGTCTAAGACGGTGTGGCATAACCTACAGAGCTGCAGACTTTGGGATTGGCGAACCGGGTTCGAGTCTTGGCGTTGGCTCTCCGATGTACAAAAAAAATACCGATTGGGAGAAATAAAATAAACAAGCACGGAATCGAAACCAATGCGGGAATCGAAACCAGTGGTGCGCACGCACCACAGAGGAGCGGGAGCGGGGGGGGGAAAGGGAGCGAGGCGAACGCGCGCTGCTGCGCGTGCTAGCCATCGATGGGAATGGGTGGAGCAAAGGCGGGACATGCGCCCGCCTTTGCCCAATTGCGTGCATTGCTTAAAAAAAAAAAACACGCTAAAGCCAATGGCAGCCGGAGAAAGCAAAACCACATGCACGAGCGTGTGGTCTGCTTTCAAAAGCCCATACAAGAGGTCTTGGGCTGTGCGTGCAGTGCTGCGCACTGCAACGCTAGGCCCGAGACCTAAAAATGACTACTATATTTTGAAGCTCTATTTATAGTTGAAAACTCCAAATTTCTGCGCACAGGAACACACTGACTCTTCATTTAAGGGGTTTGGCATCCTTTGACTTTAAGATTGTTCTAATGCCCAAATGGTAATAATGAGATTACATTCCCTATGAAAAAGAAACTTGTAAGGACTTGCTCCAAACGTACAAAAAAGTGCAGTTCACAAAAGGCTTAACTTCACAAAAATAGGCCTCTTACTTTTAGTCAACGAGCTCTGAATCCGGTGTGCAGGAGTTTGTCAGTTGCTAAACCTTTGCCGTACAGCTCATAAGGATCACCTTGGCCATGGTGGAACAAGACCATCCGATACGATTGATACAGTTTCACAACCTTCCCTGATGTTAGCAAGCTTTAATCATCAAGTTTATGTTAATTTCAAAAGCCCTATTCTAGCAATGGGTCTCCCATGCATTCCCACACCCCATGAAATCTCCTACAGTTAGCTAAGAAAGACTTGTAGAAACTTGAGGCAATAGTTGTAATCAATTGCACCCATTGGATGTCACCAATTGTTGCTATACAAAGGATGAAGAGCCAAGAGAAAATCGCCTGTGTGTTGACATGTGTTTTTCAAGACAAGTGGTAACCAAGGGAGAGATGCAGAACTTCAAAAGCTTTTGACTACACAAGATACCTTAATAGGGGTTGAATCTTTCCAATTTGGACCTAAACTCAAGGTATCAACATCCAGAGTTGTACTGTTACTCGTGGGTTCAGCACATTCTTCTCCAACATCGTAGGCCTGCATTAGATAAGACTAAGCTTATAGGTGTCATCAGCGGCTGCTGTGTTTCTCAAAAGAATTAAGGAGGTTCTTCATAGGCTTACATGTCTGCTTAATATCTCACTAAAAACTAAGACATCTCTCTGGGGGCTGCAAGAGTGCGTTCTAGAGTATATAATTCCCTCTATCTTCACTGATGCTGTGACTTACTGATAGGCAACACTTAATCAAAATTTAGCATGTATGAATACTGCTTTGGCCCTCATTTAGACGGGGCAGTTTTGTTTGTGCTAATACCAGGGATACTGTACTTTTGTTACCACACACAGCCTCTGTGAATTGTCCTGCACAGTTTTTGAGCACATTGTCAAGAGTCCAAGGCCAGGCAATGGCTACTTGGATCAAATTCTAACAATCAGAGCCTTTTACTATTGGTATCCTGCGATTTACCTACTACTGAGCCCAAAAATGAGCATGAAGTGGACCCCCTTAGCTCTTGACCCTCAAGGGGGTGATGGTGAGTAGCTCAAAAGCATTAGCCGGGGTGGTGGTGGTGAGGGGAAGATACTCAGAAGTCAGGAAAGCAAATAACCAAAGCCAATAAATCATAGTCCAACCTGTGTTTTTCCTCAAAAAGGAAGATTACTTTAACTCAGTAAAGGAGGACACGCATGGTGTGAACCTACGGACCACAACGTCCAGTTCTAGGTCCCACTCTATGTCACAAGGGCCCGCAGCATACATGCAGTGGCGGCTGACAACTACTGCAAGTGGGGGGGGCGGGGAAATAACATTAAATAAATGAATAAAATAAAAAGTTACTTAACGAGCAGCAGCTGTCCTCCCTGCTCTGATCCTCTTCTCTGTGATGTTTGGGCCCCAGCAAACTCCCTTAACCAATCCTGGCGTTTCTCTCGTGCTATTAACCAGCATGAGAGTAGTGCCAGGATTGGTGGGCGTGGCCTCTGTCAGCGCTCCAGAGGGCACTGGTGGCCTGCACTTGCCCCCAACCCAGCTGTCTTAAGACAGCTGGGTTGAGAGGTTTAAAGTGCGCATGTCTGGCTGGCCATCACAAGACGGCCGGCCAAAGGGACATACGCAGTTTAAGCAGTGCATAGGCAGCCCTCTGACCACCACTCCTCCCTGCTGCCATTCAGCAGGCCCCATCCCGTCCTGACACTTGGTTCGGGACTGGGTGAGAGAAAATAAAACGGTAATGAATTAACTTCATTACCATTTTATTTTGTCTCTGGGGGCATTTTAGTGGGTCGACGCTCCTACGCTCTAATGGAGGAGCCGCCCCTGCACACATGTGTAGTGATACTTTCTTGAGCCCACTTTGGTTCTCCATTTTAGTTTTACATTTTACACGTTTTAGGCTGACATCCCTACACATGCGTGATTCTCAAGTGTCCCTCTGGGGTATCCATCCAGACCCTGCTATGGAGAATCACGTCAGGAGTCCACTCTCTTCAGAGTCATGCAGGGCTCGCTTCCGTACAAACAGTTACTACCAAATAAAAATCTGGCATTAACTGGGCACTTTAATGAGCCGAGATGCATTCTACTACATTTACAATGCGATATTAATTTGTAAGTGAATCTACTGCTGGTTCTTATGCGACAAAACATGCATCTAACCCCTACAATGAGAGAATATGCAGGAAATTGTGACAGCTGGGTCAAGTCTATGCTTTGAAATGAAGTGCTGGGAGCAGGTTTGAGCATCCCTCATCTCTGAATGTCTGCAGTGGGAATCCTTAAGTACAAGGCCTGCTCTGCGCCGCCAGTCACACATTCCCTGAACAGCAAACGTCTCTTTGGCATTGAGTGTGATAAAAGAACCAATTTTCAGTTTGTATTTCAGCACACGCTGCCCAGAGGCCTTTGCTGTACCAGAAAGTGATGTACAACAGGCTGTGTACATAAATAGATGAAGTAAAAGCTGGACTTCAGAGTAGAATAGAACAGTCACTGCCAAAGCTAATAGGTCTGCCCTTGGCAACTTTTATTTTATTATTATTATTTTTATTTTTTTCCAAACATGCAGTATTGCAAAAGATGCAAAACAAAAAAATAAGAAGTTGCACATTAGTCCAGGCACTGACGTACACTCCTTTTCATGTAGCCGTGCACACGTGACCAAGAGAAATTATGTAACTCACAGTGGAAGATAGCCAATGGAAGATGTAGGCTGACCCATTGACCAAAGCTGTGTACTATGGATGGTGGAAGCATAATGGTAATGACACTTGAAGAGACCAATGAATGAAGAGGGCTGACTGAAAGCCCATGTATGTATGTATACATGTATGCATTTTCAATATGATTTTGTTTGGAAAATATGATCCTGGTGAGATGCTAAAACTGCCTCTAGGCCAGGCCTAGACCCTGCTGGTGTCACATGAGTGCAATAATGCATGACCTCCATCAGAGCTTAGCAAAGTGATGAGAAGGGCAGATTGTGGTCGAGGGTGCAGTGTGGCATGGCTTGAAGTGTGACACGGTGTGCATAAGATGCAGGCTAGGCTTGGGAAGGCTGTGCATTAAATGCGTGAAAATGCATGAAATGTAATGAAGGAAGATAGATACTGGGTTTTACATTACACTGCAGGGAAACATAAGAAACAAGCGGTCTTAGGAACAGAATAAGTATTTGCCTCTGGAGTACAATGTGGGAAGCAATGAAATTCAAACTGGGAATTGCAAAATAATTCCTGTATGCAGGAAATGCAGATCTGACGAGGAGCAGCTGATTTACAAGAACAATGCGGCCTATTTACAAACTGCATTGTGTAGTACCAAAAGGATTACTACAGTAGTAATACTCAGGTACCACACAAATGCTATTCACAAACCTACTTGCAGAGACCTCCGCCTCTCCTATCTTTTCTGTGCAGGGAACTCCGCCATGATGGCAGAAATCTCAACCTGCAAGTGCCAACTTACTGGTAGTAACTTTACACTCACAGATCTTGTTGTAGAAGGCTCCGCCCCCTGATTTGACGGGCTGGGGACCTCTACATTTAGATAGCTGTAAATCTTCTCTCAGAAATGGTGAATAGCAAAAAAAGTGTAGACTTACACCTCTGTGTAGTAGTAAATATACACACACGAGTAATTACACACTTGAATATCTACTTTTGTGATTAGGCCCCATTGGAGTCACTTTATGAACAATAGGCTTATGTTTATAATTTTGTGACCTTTTTTCACAAAAATCTTACAACAAACGTATAGTATAAATCAGGGATACTAAAAGTACGGCCCGGGGCCGTAAGCGGCCCTCCTGACATTTAATTGCGGCCCCCCTTGTGAACAGCAGAACAAGAAATGGGCATACTTTAGTTAACTAAAGTAACGGTAAAGAAGAAAAAAAGGTGTCCTAGACAACTTATCTTTAGGAACACCTTTAGTTTTAATTACAACTTGTACTAAACATGTAAAAACATGATAAACTCTCTGTATTAACATGCATGAGCGTTTTACCTTAGTAGATCAGATTGTAGCACTGCATTGAGAGGCATGCAATAGCAGTGATAATTTTCTAACATGGTATTGGAAACATTTGTGCCGCCCCCATTCCGAAAACAATGCCATTAGTGACCCAAGAGGCAAGTCATTTCTCAGGTGCACCTTGTGTGTAGCCTTGGTTGGTATATAATTAGAACAACATTATAGTTTATTAAATAAAACACAAGTGAAGGTTTTGTACAGCAATCATCATGAACTCAGTATATTTTAAGGGGCTCTCATATGCGGCAATTGAGAAATAAGAAGCAAAGTGAAATTAACCAATTGCCTAGGATCAAAGAATTTCGTCAAGTGGGGAAGTCAGGACTGATACCAGGTTTTCTGGTTTCACATTTTGCAATTCAGCCACCAGATGAATATCTCTTTCCCACTCATGTTTTACATTGTAAGTTAATGCTTTGACTTTAATTCTTGGTGCATGAGAGAGAGCGTTGGTGGCAGACAGAAGTCACGGAAAGGCTCGGTTTGTTGTCCACATCACGCATCTGCTTCGTGGCCCCCTACGCCTACCTTTCATCACCCCGACCCTCGCATTGCTGCCATCGGTGCGGCCCTCAGGCATGCCATGGACAGTAATTTGCGGCCCCTGGGGACATTTTTGAGAGTACCCATGGTATAAATGAACAGAAAACTGTTGATTTCTTGCATTTATCATACCCCAACTAATCGATTTTTCATTGATGGAAACTCAGCAGGGGTATGCGTAGATTTCAGGTACGGTAGTTTCAGTAGCGGAAATCAAATCTCAAGACACTCAGAAAACATACCTGTGTTTTTTTCGCACTAGTACAAGCAAGCACTGATTTTTACAGCATAATCAAGAATGCAAATGAGATGTCAAAAAGATTGAAAATGTTTATTAATACTCACTAATTGTTGCTTTTGTGTGTTTTCCATCACTCCTATTGGTGATACCCACCTTTCCCCCCGAAATGGCCATGTTTCCGTGGCAACCCTACACCTACTGCAGAGAAAGCTCTACCATGTGTGTGGATTTTCCAAGGCTGTAGGTTGCATCCTTAGATGTAAACATCTGCAGATCTTTTTTGATCATGTGGATCTGTGGTTTGTGCCCATTGAATGCATGTTTTGTGCACCTAGATTGTAACTGGGTACACAGACATTTGTTCTACATCAGAGCCACTAGGCTGTAGTGCATGCATGAATTGCAAGTCTGACTTGAAGCACCATGCAGGATTGCATAAAACAGAAGGCCAGGCTGGGAACAAAGCAACTGCACAAGTGGTTGTAGGAAAAGGGGTGTGGCCAGACATTTGATTCAAATACCTCTGGTTGGTCAATTACTTCGAAATAATGGCTATTAAAGGGGTGGACAGTAGTTGCTACCAATCTCATGACATAAAGCTTAACAGGTCCCTTACAACCCTTGCAAGCAGTGTTTAACTTCCTGGGCTCTTTCAACAATTAAAAGTTATTTTAATGAGACATCCCCTTAGGTCTCAAGAAACATCAATAGCGGAGTCTGGACTGAGCCCTGAAAATGTATAGGAGGTGCCATTGACCTGCATGAAATGCCTGACACTATCTCAGTGGTGGCTTGAGCAGAGAGACCTTTCAAACTATTTGTTGAACTTCAGGCACTGCAGGTGGGAGTGTGACAGTGTTTGTATGAAGTGGGCTCTAGCCTGTGACACACCCGGGTCTTTTACTTTTGGACCTCTTGTGTGGCACCCCTAATGGAGGCTCACCCACTGTAAGCTTGGAGACTCTGGCTTGTTATGAATTTTTGACCTAGCGTCAGGAACTGCCCAAATGGGAGTTTCTCTCTGAAGGACTCAGGAAGTTTGCGCTCAAAACGCAAGAGACCATTCTTATCAGTAGGTTTACCATGTACTTTGCTGAGAAGTTTGTCTTGTTTTGTCATGACACAAAGACCGTCATTCCTTTTTTGTTCCATGTTATAATAGATCTAACATGAGGATCTATAGTATTGGTTCAGGTGGGTAAACAGCGTTTACCATGCATGCGTAACAACGCATGCAATAACAACGCGGTCGTTACAACGACCGCATTGTTATTTCGCATACCGTTACAACGCAAATGCGAACAACGACTTTCGTTGGGGGGCAGAAGGTGTTGGATTTAAAATCCAACACCTTCCCTAGTATCCGCACAGACTGGAGTTGGAATAGTAATTTATACTATTCCAACATCCAGCGCCCCCTAACGCAAGTCGTTGTTACGACTTGCGTTGTAATGGTATGCGAAATAACAACGTGGTCGTTGTAACGACCGTGTTGTTATGGCATGCGTGGTAAACGCATGCGAAAAAAGATCACATGTTCGTTCAGGTGACTCATTCCAAAGCTACTGGATCACTGCCCTTCCAAATAATGAGTATATCATCGGCACACAGCAGACCACAACACTGGTCATGTGATCACACATCATGCAAGGTTAGGACAGTGTGTCACAGCATAGTACATTATAAAACCATCATAAACCCACTGATAAAACTTCCCTCTTGAGTTTTGAGAGCCATCACATTGGGGCTGTATGAGAGACCGTCCAATTAAAAATGTTTGGAACTGGAGAATTATTATGAACCAGATGATACTTTGGGATAAAAAAAAAACTGGAATCCAAAGATTATACAAGGAGAATTCTACAGAAATCAAGAAAAGAACTGCTGATACCAAGAGAGAAGCCATCCTGGAGACCAATGTGAAAAACAAATCTGAAAGGATTACATGCATGACATCTGTTATCCCGATGTCAAATCAATTCAAGAAAATTGATAACAAACATTGGGCCCTTTTGAGCATCAGTAACCTGGATTTAGAAAGCCTTTTGTTTGCATTTAAACAGAGCAGCCACATCATGGATCACATCATTCATTCACAAGCAAAACCAACCCGTAAAACAAAACGCACAAAGCACATTCTGTATCCTCCCCTCAGTCACAAGACACTGTCCATGTGGCCAATGTGGTGTATGTGCATGTGTAAAAACAGTGCTTCAACTAAATTCATACAAATGACTTAACGTTGCCATGGGAGCAGCATTCCATTACTTACTATAACAGAAAGAAAGCAATGTACAGCATCACATGTCTGTGTGGATTTTGCTATGTGGGCATAGGAAGTAGGACGCTCACAATCTGAATTATGGAACATAAAAGCAGTATAATATGTGCCAGATTTAATACTTGACTGGTCACAGTATTTAAAACAGGAGCCCAAAGAAGGTAAAACCATCCGGTCATCAATCTCTACTAAGACAGGAACAACACTGGATTATATGTTTAGGGACCCATCTCAAGGGCCTAAATGATGGTCTAGAATGGTGACTAGAGTAGGCAAGGTGAATTCTGCTGAAATTCAAATAGTGGCTTAATAGAGTATTGTGGTTTGCATCTTCACTCTGTATTATTACTACAGCCACCATACAGTTATGGCAGCTGCGGATGAAGAGACCAAGTCCCCTCACCTTTTAAAGAGAAGAAGAGTGTCTGTCAGGCTGAGCAAAGGTCAGCCTGACAGACACTTTTCTTGTTCAGGGCTGGCAGCCAGGAGCCAGACATGCGCTAAATGTTCAGGCTCCTGGCTGCCTGAGCGGAAATTTGCCAGGCTGAGGATTTCACAGCCCTATGGGTGTGACCTCCTCAGCCTGGCAAAAGTGCCTTGAAGCCCTCCCATTCGTGATGAGGGGGAGCGTCAATGATTGCCTCAGACCTGGGCGCTTCAGTTTTAAGCCTCGAAGTGCATATGCTGAGTGTCAATCACTGACATCTTGCCACAGAGTGGGGTGGGGTCAGCAGGTCTCACTGACCCATCCAACTCTATGACGAGTGAGGGACTGCTGCCTTCCATCATTTTCTGACCTAAGGGCTGCCAATGAGAGAAGGCAGCAGCCCCAACCCTCCTGGGACCTCTGAGGTTTTCTTCTCCGGGAGCTGTAGGGTAGGTCAGTTGAATGTTTTTAAATGTTTGATGCTTGTGTGCGTACATGTATAAATGTATGAATTTATTGTAGTGAGTGTTGTGAATGTGTGTGTGTATGCACATTTATGAATGCATGAGTGTGAGTGAGTGTATATTTGTGCGTGTGTGGCCCTCCCGCCCCCTCCCAGCCAAAATTACCAACTGCCGGTGAGTTACTGTTTTTTTTTTTTTTTAAACATTATTTTTCCTCTGAGATTAATATGTCTTCTAAAAATAATGAGATCTAAACCTGGGTAGGATTTAAATGTTTACATATAATTTAAAGCTAATTGCCCCATAAACACCATGACTCACCACGTCGGAATTGCTGTGGCATCTAAACTGAGGCATAAGGATATCGAAAAATTCATAACATGTATAATACATCAGGTTCATAAAAAATTACAGGTTTTCATTTTATTTTTCATGACTATTATCATAAAATACTTGGCCCCTATGGCCACCCCAACCCCCTACTCACAAAATTGAGCCAAACCCTGACAGGATTGGTGGCGTGCAGGTCCTGGGGCTGCTGAAGGAAGAGTAGATTGCTCTTCCCAGGCCCCCTTTGTGCCTCCCCCCCCCACTACTCCACAATCGATGTTCTTACATTCTGCAATAAGCCTTAGACAAGCACAGACATGGCTATAGTTTATATGTTTTAAATGTGTATTATTATTATCTTATGGCATCGAGTGCTCCTGAAAGAGCGGCCATAACCCCATCCCTTGTGGGTGTTTGCTTGCTCCTCCTTGCATAGTGTGGACTCATAATTGTAAACCCAGGATACTGATCCAGTGTTAATATTGTGCAGTATTGTCGTAATCTTGGAAATGCCAATAAACAAAAGTGTTAACTATTACCATAAAATACGTCCTCATTTACACAGCCATGTGGCGAACATAAAAAAACTTCCATTTCAGAATTCTCTCTGCTCGGCGTCTGTTAACGCATCTGCGTAATGACCAAATATGGCCACATGAAGATCCTGTTCCATAAATTGGTGAGGTACAAAAACTACCCTTCCAAGCCTTCTCTGTGAGTCTCATTTATGCACACATCTGTGTAACAACAAATCATGAGCAATACGCAGATCCTGCTACGCCACAGCGCCATGCGATTACATAGATGCTATGATGAGACACGCACCCCACCTGACATAGAATTCACATGCCCATAGAACCCAGATACACACCATAGCTATCTGAACAGCACATCTCCATCAATGCAGACTTGGCAAGGTAGGTGAACCTTGAAAATGGAGGGACTATCACTTGATCCAAAATGGGTTTTTAAGCACCATGACAACATGAGATGTGGGCTGCTGAGAAGTGTTTTTGTTTATGGCAAAAACAGGGATGTGTGGTTAATATGTGTACCTCTCCCCATGGTATGAATACTGATGACAAGTTAGGTGAGTGTACTCTCCAGGACAATTTCGAAACACATTTTTTCCCTTGCTTGTATGTGGTTGTAGGATCAGTGATGTGGTTTGCGGTGCTGTGTGGTGTCACAAGACAATGGTGTAAGAAGACAAAGTTCCACCATGTACCACTGTTTGTGTCCATAGCAAATCAAATAAATTGTAGGATTTCTAAAGAGGCGGGTCATGAATAAGGGTCTTGCGGTTACTGGTAATAAACACTGATCTGTTGATTTGCTTTTAATAATGGTTTATTTCAGTGTAGGACAAAGTCCAGACAGCAGATTTTTAGGTAACACACTGTGTGCTTCCTCCCTTCATGACATAAGCAGATGTAGAGAGAGACACACTTGGGGTCATAGTCCTGATGAAGCCTAGTGGGTGCATTATAAAAGCAGAAACATGTCGACAAGTGAAATGATTGAGTTCTATTTGCAAGAATAGGAATTTTCACAATAGCCCCAACAAATATACATATATTTTAACCTTGTGACTGTGGGGTTCAAAAGAAAGATTATCACTCACCACTACACAGTGTTAGTTTTATAAGCCATCTTACTAACTAGGACTACTAATAGACATAACTCAGTGAGGCAGGTAACACAAAGAGCTTGAACACAGCCCGCCTAGGACTTAAGACCCTATGATGAAGCATGTCACCTTGTGTGACTGGGGGCTTCCACCCTTTAAAAGAAAAGTGCCTTTGAAAGTTATCTGATACTGGTAACAGTAGCTTTACTTCCATCCCTCTTCTGCAATTGGGGCACAAAGGGTTTTAGATACTTGGGAGGACAACCTTGTACCCCTTAAAGGTCTATCTTGCTTCTTTATCTCCCCTTAATGATTAAGTAGGGAAGGGACATACCCTTGGCGATGCTTGCACCACCACGTTGATGCTCGCCAGGGCACTGACATTCTCAAGACGCGCAGCCCCAGGAGCAGGCTGTAGGTGGTGAGTAATAGTTAATAGCTCCTTGTTAGTGCTTTAATGGCTTGTGATTGCAGTGATCACCGCTGGGTCGTGCCTTTGTGATTCATTAATGCCCTCTTGGGTAAAACGTCATCTCCAATGTGCTGCACTTCTCTTTGCCTCGCAACCAAGAGAACCAGGAGATATGTCTGAGATATGTATCTCATAATTAAAATAATTTTAACATAGATTTAGAATTCAAGGGATGGAGCACCCAGCAGGGTGAAAGGTCAAATCGACATTGCTGGTAGCATAAAATGTCACCTCGGTTTTACCCTCCTCCTCTCACTAAGGGTGGCGCCACAGAGCGGCCTGTAAAGATCTCACAGTTTAGCCTGGTGCTCCCACCCCTCTCACCCTGGCCTCCATTACGGTAATGGAGGAAGAAATTATAGGTTTCAGACGAGGGGATACCTACCCACAAGGCCTGTGTGCCCCGGAAGTAGAGCAGGCCGGCTCTCGGGGCTTCACGTCACGTGGGAGGCAGAGTGGTGGCAAACGAAGACCCCACCATCAGAGAAACACCCCACGCCCCTCCGGTCAGACATGTTTTCATGATGTCCTGGTGAAAGGTCCTTCAGCATCCGCGATGACGTCACGCATGACGCTGCGAGGCGCGGGCAGCGGCCGGCAGATGCCAACCTGCGTCTTCAGCCTCCCTGGAGGAAGCACCCAGCTCACGCTGCTGCTAACGTAACCTTCATGGGCAGTGAGCCGAGAAGGGTGCCCTGCACAGCTTTGGGGTTTTGATAGGGCATCAAACATAGGTCGGTGGGTAATCCACTGAGCAATGCAAGAGCTGCTGATGCGAGGCCCCTCAGGTGAGGAAACGTGCACTAGAGGGACTGATGGAAACACCCCTAGGCCTGGCACCCCGTGCCCTCGCTCCCCTGCACTGTTGTGCGCACCGGCTTCTTGGCTTGAGGCCTTTGACAGTGTAAATCTAGGCTAAGCGCCCTTGATTGTGTCAGAAAAGGAAACAGACCGCCAGGAGGTTAGTGATTTGTCCACGATCACACAGTTTTGGTGGCAGCTCACAATAGTGGTCCACTCACAGATGCCCAGCTGGCATCAGTAGGTACTAACCACTGCAGGACTTTTCCTAAATCTCAAAAGCCAGACCACGTTCCAAAAGGAGCCAGGAAATCAAGCACTTCTCCGTATTGCAGTGTGTTTAAAATCTGACTTCCAGCTCCGGAGCATCAGTGTTTTTGAACCTGCTGATGGCCAGTACTTCCTATACTGTCTGGGCCCAGGGTAGGACTTTAATTTACATGAATGGATTGGCATCCCTTTTGTTAGGCGTGCCAGCCTTAGGGTGGTGCTGCCCAAACCTTTTGCCTGCATCCCTCCTTTTTTGCTGATCTTGTTTTTGTTTGTTTTAGGATTCTGCGCACTTACCCACTGCTCTCCGGCGCTGAAGTGCTTGTGCTGTCCTTTAAACATAGTGAAATTGGCTTACACATAATTGGCACATTTAATTTACTTGTTAGTCCCTATTAAAGTGGCACTACCGGTACCCAGGGCCTGTAAACTAAATGCTGCTAGTGGGCCTGTAGGACCGATTGTGCCGCATACTTAAGGAGTAGTAGAATAGGCGTTGGCACGATGGGCAATCTCTGACTTCATAGGGGAGCAGAGCTGTCACCTACCACACTTGCACATCACAAATACTCTACCTGAGCACACTCGCAAAGGGTTTCACACTAGTCTTTTGCGCCGCCAGACAAGCTGGGACCAGGACAGGCAGGCCGGGAATTCCAGACACCTCTGTTGGGGAGGACTCTAGAAGCTTCTCCCATGTCAAAGTGGGCACCAGGGATAAATTGTGAACCTCAGACCCAACTCTTCAGGTCACTTCTGGACCCGTGGACACTGCCAGGAAGAAGGACTGCCCAGCTGTGAAGGCTGCCCTGCTGGCCAAGGACTGCCTTTCAGACCAAGGCCTAGTGTTTCTACACCAGGCCTCTTCTGTTGCTGCGAGCTGCCCTGCTGAATCCAGCCTGCCTGCGTGGACCTAGAACTCCAGGAAATAACCCTGGGGCCCCCTTTTCAAGCCACAGGGACATAACAGGCTTCTTTGATGCACTCACCAGATTTAAGCTATCCTCGATGATGAGGGGTTAAACCCCGAAACCGGTCCTAGGATGCTTGTTTCTGGTCCAGGGAGGACCTGGCCTGGCAGTTCGGGCTGGACTGTTCCAATGGGGAGCAGGGTCAAGACTGATTTGCATATAGCTGGGTCCAAAACTGGAATGGCGTGGTGTGCAAAAAAACAATGGATTTATTCCAGATGTGTGACTGGGGGTGAATGTTTGATTGATTCTGCATTCTGTCCATCATCTGTTCTTTTTGCATTTTTCACACTAAGTGGAAAGGGTAGGTCCAGCCTTGGGCCCTGTGCTCTCTATATCACCAGATTCAAGCTATCCTGGCTGATGAGGGGTGAAACCCTGAAACCAGTCCTAGGATGCTTGTTTCTGGTCCAGGGAGGACCTGGCCTGGCAGTTCGGGCTGGACTGTTCCCATGGGGAACAGGGTCAAGACTGATTTACATATGGCTGGGTCTAAACTGGAATGGCGTGGCGTGCAAAAAAACGAGGGATTTAACCCAGATCTGTGACTAGGGGTGAATGTTTGATTGATTCAGCATTCCGTCCACTACGCCACAAGATTCAAGCTATCCTGGCTGATGAGGGGTGAAACCCCGAAACCGGTCCTAGGATGCTTGTTTCTGGTCCAGGGAGGACCTGGCCTGGCAGATCAGGCTGGACTGTTCCCCTGGGGAACAGGGTCAAGACTGGTTTGCATATGGCTGGGTCTAAGCTGGAATGGTGTGGTGTGCCAAAAAATGATGGATTTAACCCCAATCTGTGACTGGGGGTGAATGTTTGATTGATTCAGCATTCCGTCCATCATCTGTTCTTTTTGCATTTGTCACCCTAAGTGGGAAGGGTATGCCCAGACGTTGGTCCCGTACTCACTACGCCACCAGATTCAAGCTATCCTGGCTGATGAGGGGTGAAACCCCAAAACTGGTCCTAGGATGCTTGTTTCTGGTTCAGGGAGGAGCTGGCCTAGCAGTTCAGGCTGGACTGTTCCCATGAGGCACAGGGTCAAGACTGATTTGATATATGTCTGGGTCTAAACTGGAATGGCGTGCCATGCAAAAAAAACATGGATTTAACTCAGATCTGTGACTGGGGGTGAATGTTTGATTGATTCAATATTCCATCCATCATCTGTTCTTTTTACGCATCTCCCTGCATCATGATGCAGCTCACCATCAATTCCAGCCCAGCACGACGCAGCTCGTCCTCGATGTCGATGCATCTCAGAGCAAGTCCTTGCAACCCACGATAGCTTCTTTAACGCCGGCACAGCTCGACACTGGCCCAGCATGAGGCATTGCAGTGTAAGTCTCCACAAGCCCCACTGGCTTCCTCGGCGATTACACAGGACCTTTTATCTCAGTTCTTTGTTGGTAGACACAACTCCACCGCTGCATGACGCATCTCATCGCCAGCCAGCGCAGCTCGATGCAAGAACTTCGCACCTTGACGCCCAGACCACAAGGTACTTTTCAGCAGACTGAACTCATTCCTGTACCCAGCCCAATTGCCATCTCGGTCGGCCTGAACTTGTGACTTGAACCCGAACACCCGTGACTAGTAATTGCAGTTGGCACTTTTTGCTTCTTTGAGCTTGATTTTCACAAATACTTTAAAATAGGATATCTCCTGTCCTACTAATTGGATTTTTGTTGTTTCGGTGACAAATACCATATTACATTTTACTTTAATTTTCAAACCTAGTGTCATATTTTTTTTTGTGTTGTGTTTAATTTATTACTGTTTGTGTGCTGCAGAAGCAATTTACACATTGCCAATAAGTTAAGCCTGATTGCATTTGTGCTAAGCTACTAGAGGGTTAATCACAAATTAGTTTAAGGTTTACTTGTGTTTCTCCCTGACAAGAATTGTGGTTGCTGCTTGATTAGGGTTTAACCCTCCTTAGCCAGTAACCCAATGTCCTACAGATTTACTATCAAGATTTAAAAAAATGCAAATGTCATTGACATCTTTCAGTTTTCTAAAACGTGACATTACTACCAGTTTTATAGACACCGGATGTTATCACTTTGCTTCACAAATAGTTCATTGAAGTGCTGTCTTCCTCTCTGCCAGGTCAGGACCACTGTGTGATGCAACAAAGCTCCACAAAAGATAAGCGAGCAGTCTAAAAGTTTCCAGCTTGCCTTAGTTCAATTGGATTAAAAAAGACCTTGTGATGCGGCAAACATTATCTCACCATCAGCAGAAAAACTTTGCATGGGTACAGGTAAAGCAGTAAACTTTAAAACCAGTGAAATAAGCATTGTGCAACCTTGGTGCTAAGTGTTGCCAAAAATCTCAGATATATGAAGCCATAGTGCGTCAGTTTTTATCACCCTTGTCTTAGGACAATGAAGTCTCCCTTCTTCTGAAAATGTTTTTTGCTAAAGATTAGGGAATTGTGACCTGGAGCATGGGTAGTACCTACTTATATGACGCGCACTAACTCCATAGCCCGTTGTATAGTGGACCTTGCTTTAGCCCTCCTTTGTGGATGTTGAACTTTACCAAATTGTACTAGGCAGACTAATCTGTGTTAGGTATGATATTATATTACCTTAGGTTTTTCAAATTATGTTTGGATTCTCAATATTACTGCTGGTGCGGGGCCTTCTATACGGTGCCCTTTTTATTTTTTCACTTTCTTCCATCCCCCTTCCCTACCATTTTCATTGTGCTTGTTCTACTGTAACGGAAAGTATATATGTATTCGCATAAAGATGCAAATGATGAAAAAGTGATAGCTAAAATTAATTTAAAGGAATGTAGCTGTTTTTAATAAATACCAATGTTACATTCATTTCTAAACAAAAAACATTAATAAAATATTTGTTTTTAAAAACATATTGTTTTATTTATAGACTTTTTTTTACATCCAATAAAAAATATTTATATTTTTTAATTAGTTCAAATAATTTACATTATTTTAACATAGTGGCTGCCCTGTGTGATGCCGGAGTACCCCAGCTCTGAGCTCTAAAGAAGAACAGCTGTATGAATAGCAATGGGCTTATTCTTTTGTGGGCGGGTGTATGTCTGTCCCTAAACCCTCCCCTACCCCTCACTTAACTCCTCCTATTTAGTAGTAAGTATTCCCCATTTTCAAGTCACTTCATCCTCTCTCTCCTAAATGTAGTAATAAACCATATGTGCATGTTTGTGTGGATATCCAAAGTGGAGGCAAACATCTCTGCACATAAAAGATAGGCGAGGCAGAGACCTCCCCACGTAGGTTTGTGAATAGCATTTTGGAGTATGTGTGTAGTACTATAGTAGAACTGCTAAATTGTATTACGAAATGAAGTTTGTGAACAGGCACCAATATGCCCAGCACTAAAACAAGCAATGTTTATTACTAAATCACTATCTGTTCATTTAAAAAACAAGCAATGTCCATTTCTAAATCACAGTATGCCCATTTCTAAAACAAGCAATGTCCATTACTAAATCACAGTATGCCCATTTCTAAAACAAGCAATGCCCATTACTAAATCACAGTATGCCCATTTCTAAAACAAGCAATGCCCATTACTTAATCACAGTGTACCCATTTCTAAAACAAGCAATGCCCTTTACTAAATGACAATTTGCCCATTTCTAAAACAAGTGATGCCCATTACTAAATCACAATCTGCCCATTTCTAAAACAAGCAATGTCAATTACTAAATCACAATCTGTCCATTTCTAAAATAAGCAATGTCCATTACTAAATAACAATCTGCCCATTTCTAAAACAAGCAATGTCCATAACTAAATCACAGTATGCCCATTTCTAAAACAAGCAATGCCCATTACTAAACCACAGTATGCCCATTTCTAAAATAAGCAATGCCCACTACTAAATACCAATCTGCCCATTTCTAAAACAAGCAATGTCCATTACTAAATCACAGTATGCCCATTTCTAAAATAAGCAATGTCCATTACTAAATCACAGTATGCCCATTTCTAAAACAAGCAGTTTCCATTACTAAATCACAATCTGTCCATTTCTAAAACAAGCAATGTCAATTACTAAATCACAATCTGTCCATTTCTAAAATAAGCAATGTCCATTACTAAATCACAGTATGGCCATTTCTAAAACAAGCAATGCTTATTACTAAATCACTATCTGTTCATTTCTAAAATAAGCAATGCCCACTACTAAATCACAATCTGCCCATTTCTAAAACAAGCTATGTCCAATACTAAATCATAATCTGCCCATTTCTAAAACAAGCTGTTTCCATTACTAAATCACAATCTGCCCATTTCTAAAACAAGCAATGTCAATTACTAAATCACAATCTGTCCATTTCTAAAATAAGCAATGTCCATTACTAAATAACAATCTGCCCATTTCTAAAACAAGCAATGCCCATTACTAAACCACAGTATGCCCATTTCTAAAACAAGCAATGCCCTTTACTAAATGACAATTTGCCCATTTCTAAAACAAGTGATGCCCATTACTAAATCGCAATCTGCCCATTTCTAAAGCAAGCAATGTCCATTACTAAATCACAGTATGCCCATTTCTAAAACAAGCAATGTCCATTACTAAACCACAGTATACTCATTTCTAAAACAAGCAATGCTTATTACTAAATCACTATCTGTTCATTTCTAAAACAAGCAATGTCCATTACTAAATCACAGTATGCCCATTTCTAAAACAAGCAATGCCCATTACTAAATCACAATCTGCCCATTTCAAAAACAAGCAATGTCCATTACTAAATCGCAGTATGCCCATTTCTAAAACAAGCAATACCCATTACTAAATCACAATCTGCCCATTTCTAAAACAAGCAATGTCAATTACTAAATCACAATCTGTCCATTTCTAAAATAAGCAATGTCCATTACTAAATAACAATCTGCCCATTTCTAAAACAAGCAATGTCCATTACTAAATCACAGTATGCCCATTTCTAAAACAAACAATGCCCATTACTAAACCACAGTATGCCCATTTCTAAAACAAGAATGCCCTTTACTAAATGACAATTTGCCCATTTCTAAAACAAGTGATGCCCATTACTAAATCACAATCTGCCCATTTCTAAAACAAGCAATGTCCATTACTAAATCACAGTATGCCCATTTCTAAAACAAGCAATGTCCATTACTAAATCACAGTATGCCATTTTCTAAAACAAGCAATGCCCATTACTAAACCACAGTATACTCATTTCTAAAACAAGCAATGCTTATTACTAAATCACTATCTGTTCATTTCTAAAACAAGCAATGTCCATTACTAAATCACAGTATGCCCATTTCTATAACATGCAATGCCCATTACTAAATCACAATCTGCCCATTTAAAAAACAAGCAATGTCCATTACTAAATCACAGTATGCCCGTTTCTAAAACAAGCAATAACCATTACTAAATCACAATCTGCCCATTTCTAAAGCAAGCAATGTCCATTACTAAATCACAGTATGCCCATTTCTAAAACAAGCAATGCCCATTACTAAATCACAGTATACCCATTTCTAAAACAAGCAACACTCATTACTAAATCACAATCTGCCCATTTCTAAAACAGGCAATGCCCATTACTAAACCACAGTATACCCATTTCTAAAACAAGCAATGCCCTTTACTAAACCACAATCTGCCCATTTCTAAAACAAGCAATGTCCATTACTAAATCACAGTATGCCCATTGCTAAAACAAGCGATGCCCATTACTAAATCACAGTCTGCCAATTTCTAAAACAAGCTATGTCCATTACTAAATCATAATCTTCCCATTTCTAAAACATACGATGTCCATTACTAAATCGCAGTCTGCCCATTTCTAAAACAAAAAATGTCCGTTACTAAATAACAATCTGCCCATTTCTAAAACAAGCAATGTCCATTACTAAATCACAGTGATGCCATTTCTAAAACAAGCAATGTCCATTACTAAATCACAGTATGCCCATTTCTAAAACAAGCAGTTTCCATTACTAAATCACAATCTGCCCATTTCTAAAACAAGCAATGTCCATTAGTAAATCGCAGTATGCCCACTTCATAAATCAAGCTATGTCCATTACTAAATCACAGTAATGCCATTTCTAAAATAAGCAATGTCCATTACTAAATCGCAGTATGCCTACTACTAACACATAAAGAGCTTCATTACTTGTGCCCCACAAGTCCCAATTCAGATGTAAATGTAATGGGGGTTTCCATCTGAATTAGGATCCTGACTTTTTGTGGTAATTACTGCACATCTAGGCTTTTGTCTGCAAGATTTTCACCAGATAAAGACTGTTGTAATTCAGTACACAAAAACTGCGCATCATACATTCTGAATTTGTGCTCCTTTGGACAAGGGAAACCATGCAGGGTTGGTGCATTACCACCCAACTGGATTTGTACAAATTGGAATTATATGGTAATACCACATCCTGAATACTGGACCGAGCTGTGCCAATACTGGGTGGGTGAAGGGTTCCTGTGGGAAGTATTGGATAACTAGTAAAGTGGCCCATTATATCCAGTACTAAAATAAACTACGCCTGCTACTAAAAAAAACTACGCCCCCTACTGACGTACACTATTCACCTCTTAATATGCAGTCTCCACACTACGAAAACACAACATGCACCATTCTGAAATATTCTATTGCTTTTTGGAAACATAACATGCCCATTATTAAGGAACATTTTGCAAATTAATAAAAGTAGGGGTGGGCGTCCCTTGCATAATTTGCTGTAAAGTAATTATGAAAAATTACGTGAGATTACACAGAATTACTCGAGGAGCATAACCCAACATTTGGAACTAATTTCTTAGTGCAAAATGCACCCTCAAGTCCAAAATGGACAGACGGATGCATTTTGTGCTACAAACATAGAGCTAAATGCAGCAGAACACTGAACAGCAGCAGCCAGAAGCAGCTCGCACTCGCTACATTTGTTGTTCCTATGCCCTGCGGTAGGATTTTTGTGCCAAATTACTCACAATTTCAGAAACAGACATGATCTCATAATTTTCTCTAATTTTGCAGCGAAAAAAGGAACCTGAAATTGCAAAATTTACTCTAATTACTCTGGCGTAATAAAATTTCACCCAGGCCTAAATGAAAGGCAAAATGCTAGATTAAAAAATGTCTGTTCGTAAAACACACAATGCACCCTCATCTTTAAAGTGGTAGCCGTGGATATTTTCACCCACACTTCATCGTATTGTTGTGAATGTGCGTATGACACCAAGTACATGACTGATATGTCACTACATTCAGTGAGCCCCAGACTATTCTCACTCACACCATGCACCCTCCTACAGCACAACATGGCTCTATTAATGCATAAAAAACAGTAGGATTATAAATTATGCCCACCTACAAAACTTGGAATTTGTCTGAGTGATCGCCAGTGGCTGAGATTAATTCAAACATTCCTCCACCACATAGTTGTTTGTTGCATTTGTAAAATACAGCACTACTCTTGATCATGTGTTAGAGAGCACACTGCAGCTCATCCCTTGCTAGCTGCTCTGAAAGGTCTCTCTGTTCAGCATCTTCAGACAGATGGAGCCTTCATGCTCTGCTGTAGACAAGATAAGATGGTAGCTTGCACATCAGAGAGCCTGAGTGCTGCATCATAAAATTAATCTCATTTAAGTGATACATTTTCATCTGCTGGGAGTCTTTGCACAGTATTTAATGCAGTATGAACTAATAAGGGCCCTAGAAGCAGCCCTGATGACTGCCTGCGCTGTCTGAGCATCGACTGCCTTTTCTTCATGAGACCGTTCAATTACAGAAGAGGAAGACAGAAATGAGAACGTCACCCTCTTTAGATTTTAATTTCTGTCTAGTCTACTTTTCATGTTTGGCCAAATCAAATTCCCAAGCGTTTTTTAAACCTAAGGCAGCATTACCAGCAGCCCTTTATTTGGTGCCGGTATACGGGGGCAGCATCGCTGATTCCGCCGGCGTCCCTACACCAAACTAATTGTGGAACACCAAATCCATCACCAAATATGTTGCACTCTAAACGTGGTAAGATTGTGAGAATCTAGGCATGCTCAAATGTGGGAATCTACTCTAGATGAAGCGTCGGACTGTGGCAGTTTAGAATGTTACATTGCGCGCGCTGCATCGCAATCCGCGATGCAGCGCACGCAATGTAAGTCGTTTTATTTATTTATTTATGTACTTAACTCAGTTCGGCCGTTAGCCGGAGTTTACTACCCCCCACCCTGCCCCTCCCCCGCCCCGCCCTGCCCCACCGCCCCGCAGCACTCCCTCCAGGAGCCGCTACTGCTGAAACACCATTGAGCTGCTGGCGGTCCACCTGCCCTATCTAGATGTATGCTCTATAGACAGAAGATCTGTGCTGGCGAACCGCCCGCAGAGCAGATCTGGATGTTCCCGTTGGCCTGGTGGTGTTCTGCCTGTGGAGTACTGACGAGGGGTGACCCTAGAGGTGGGGAACAGGTAGTTGACATTTTTTTTTTTAACTAAATCACATATATGTTGTGTAGGTGTACATATGTGTCTGTGGGATACATGTTGTGTGCATTATGTGTACATTCTGCACTACACCCTACCAACATACACACACCATGCAATGTATACCCGCACACACCACAGCACTTACCTTCCACTCTGTCAAAGTGGGGTGCTGGTCCATCGTGGTCAAGGTGCAGCAGGACAGGGACGAAGGGGAAGAGGAGGAAACCGCAGTCTGAACCCCACAAAAAGGTGAGTATTCACTCCTTTTCGTCCATTTCTGCCAACTTGAAGTAGAAGGGATTCCTGTTGGAATTCCCTCTGAAACAAGCGAGAATCAAATACCGGCGGCGGTAATCCTGGCTGGAGTCCCACTCCAGCCTCCTACAGCCCATCCCCCCAAAGGTGCAGGGCGCAAAGTCCTGGAGGAGTTGGCGGGACCAAGGCAGCCTTCTCACCCATTTTAATGCAGCATCCAAATCAGGCGGGAGCAGGTAGGTGGGTTTAAAACCGCAAAAAAACATACTCCGTCGCGGTCCCGCCAACATCTAAATCAGGCCCATAGTGAGCTTGTGAAAGTCTAGACACGCAAGATTGGAAAATCTAGTGGTGGGCCAATCATGGGAGTCTAATATTGTGAGAATCTAGACATGCTTGGTTTGTGGGAATCTACTATAGATGATGTGTCAGACTGTGCCAGTCTAGACATAGTAAACTTGTGAAAGTCTAGCTGTGGTAAGATTGTGAAAGTAAAGACATACAAGATTGTGAGATTCTAGTTGTGGTTGTATGATAGAGGCACACATGGCTAAACCACGCAGGCCTCTACCACACAGCCCGAACCATGAATGCATCTTAACCACGCATTCCTTTACCATGCATACCTTTACCACGCAATTTCATTGTAAAGGTATGAATGGTAAGGAGATATGCGTGGTCAACTTTGCCATTACTCTGACCCCCCTCCCCATCCTAAGCCCTAAATTATGAACCCCCTACCTATCCCCCCCGCCCTGAGGCCCAAAACCTGCCCTGAAAATTTCCACTTTCCCTCTCCATGCCCTGAGGCCTAAAACGGTGCCCTTTCACATACACTACTCTGACGCCCACCTTCCAATACCCTACACTGTCCCTGAAACTACCCCAACCCCTTCCACTTCCCTAAGGCCTAAAACCCTGCTCCCAATTAAAAAAAGCCAGCCCGACCCCCTCCCACCCTAAGCCCTAAAACCACCCCATTCCAAAAAAGACTCCCCCCAAACCCACCTCTTAAAATGACCCCAACCCCCTACCCCCGCCCTGAGCCCTAAAAACCTGCCCCTGCTAAAAAGTACCCCAACCCCCTCCCGGAGCCCTAAAAACCTGCCCCCTTCCCAAAAGTACCCCGACCCCCCCACAGTGACCTCCTCAAAGCAACCCCCAGACCCGGCCCCAGCCCCACTTACCTGTCCGTATCCATAGCTTCCTGTTCTGACGCTTCTCCCCGAGTACCCGCCCATCCTGAACACTAGAGCGCATATACCTTAATCACACATATGCGTAGCTAAGGCAGATGCGTTGTTCGGGCAAGCATGGTTACGCTTGAGGTGTTCCGGGACGCGTGGCTCTGGCCGCGTTGTTTCGGACGTTTCCCTCTAGTTGTGGTCCAATTATGGGAGCATAGAGCTGGTAGCATTGTGAAAATTTAGATATGCTTGGTTTGTGGGAGTCTATTCTAAATGACATGTCAGACTGTGGCAGTATAGACGCTGAAAGCTTGTGAAAGTCGAAACATGGTAAGATTGTGAAAGTCTAAACATGTATATTCATTGGTGAGAATCTAGTTGTGGTCTGATTGTGGGAGCATAGAGCTGGAAGCATTATAGGAATCTAGACGTGCTTGTTTGTGGGAGTTTAGACCTGGTAAGATTGGAAAAGTCTAGATGTGGTAATATTGTGGAAGTCTAGATGTAAGATTGTAAGAATCTAGTCATGGTCAGATTGTGGGAGTAAAGATGCGGTAAGATTGTGGAAATGAAGAGATGCTTGGTTTGTGGGAAGGATAGACATGGTCGGATTGTGGAATTCTAAATACAGTAAGATTGTGAAATCTAGAAGTGTTAAGGGCTATAGGAATCTAGTTGTGGTCCGAGTACGGGACCGTAGATGTGCTAGGATTATGCAACTTTATATGTGCTCAAATTGTGAAAGTCTGGGCATGATCAGATTATGGGAGTCTTGAAGTGGTAAGATTATGGAAGTTTAGACAAGGTCAGCTGTGAGAGTTGAAACATGTTCAGATTGTGAGAGTTCAGATATTGGACTGCAGAAATCTAGATGTTGTATTGTGGGAGCTTTGACATGGTCAAGCTATGGGAGTCTAGAAGTGGTCAGATTCTGAGAGTCTAGCTATTGGATTGTGGAAACCTACATGTGGTCGAATTGAAGGAATTTAGACAAGGTTAGATGGGAGTCTAGGTGTCGTTGGATTGTGGGAGTTTAGACGTGATCAGGTTGTGGCATTCTAGATGTGTGATCAGATTGTGGGAGTTCCTAGTTAGTCAGATTGTGTAAGTCTAGGCAAGATTAGGGTATGGGAGACTGAAAGTAGTTGTTTTGACCTGGTAGTGTTGAGGGGGTGGTGACTTGGTCAGATTGTGACAGTCTAGATATTGGTTTGTGGAAATCTACATGTGGTTGAATTGAAGGAGTTTAGACACGGTTGGATGGGAGTCTATGTGTGGTTGGAATGTGGGAGTTTAGACGTGGTTGGGTTGTGGGAGTCAATCAATCGGGGTTTGTAAAGTGCGACTACTCACCTATGAGGGTCTCAATGTGCTGTTGGGGGCGCCGCGGATCAGACTAAGGGCCAGATGCACGACGGATTTTTGCATGCGCAAATGGGTTTTAGACCCGTTTGCACATGCAAAAAACCTATGGCCCATGTACTAACCCTATTTTGTGAGTCGCTATTTGTTTTGCAAACAGCTCTAATGACTGCAAAGCTCTATTGTTCACAAAGCTCGAATCACACCTGAAACGGAGAGAGCTTTACACAGTGGGGCATATTTATTAAAGAGCTGCGTCACCCCTGCGCCACGCAACGGTACACAAGAGCAACACAACTCTTAAGTTAGATTTATCAAGCCATGCAATGCCACCTTGTGTGACTTGATAAATCCAGAGAAACAAAACGCAGCGCAAATCGCTGCCTTGTGTTACTGTGCCCCAAGGAGACTTTCCATGGTGGATGTTGGCGTATTCCTAGATTTACCATCACTGGTCGATCAAGACGCTACACATCCCCAGGGGAGGCGTAACGAGGAGAAATGTCTTTATTTTTCCTAGCTTTTTCCTCATGCAGCACACATAGAAAGAGGAAAATGCCTCAGGGGATTGTTTTTGTGCAGGGATTCATCCCTTCCTGCACAAAAAGAATCCTGCTTACAATGCAGGCTACCTTGCATCATGGTGCAAGGGTGCCTGCGTTGGGCTAAGCAGCACATTGTGCACCAGTGCTAGGAAATGACAGGAATGAGCTGTATAATGTTAAGTATGGCGCATTCCTGACCTTTCCCTAACATGCTTTGCAGCGCAGTGCAGCAAGGTGGAATGTATGACGTTACTACGCCATCCATTACCCCGCAGTAGGTTACAACGCGGACGTTACATCGTCCTCGTTGTTACCACGCAAGGCTTTACATCGCAAGTCGTTTCTACGACTTGCGCTAGATGGCGCGCTAGACTTAGGAATAGTATAAATTACTATTCCTACTCCAGTTAGCGCAACAGCAGGGAATGTGTTGGATTTAAAATCCAACACATTTCCTGCTGTTGCGCGCCATTTAGCGCAAGTCGTAGAAACGACTTGCGATGTAATGCCATGCGTGGTAACAACGCGGACGATGTAACGTCCGCGTTGTAACCTACCCGCGTGGTATTACCAGCGTTGTAAACGCTGTTTCCCGCAAGGTGACTTGCTGCGCTGTGCTGCGGGATTTTTACATAAATATGTCCCAGTGTTACTTAAAATGGAGGATTGCAACCTTCACCTTTAAAGCGCACTACTTTGTATCTCTTTCATTATATTAAACAATGTCGGTAAACACAGGGGAAATAGCCCAAGAGCACACAGAGTTCAGAATGGACCTCAGCGGTTCCTGGATCTGACTAGCTGGCAAGCCACCTAGGGTTGGACCTTATGCTCAGTAAGGTTGACTGCCATCTTGGGATGGTAAGCTAAAAAAACTAAGAAATTGCTGCTGCGGTACGACGTATGCGCACATATGCAACATCACGTGGTGGCCTCCGTAACGTAATGATGCATACTGTGCTCATGTGTGAAAGCACATACGTCTCTATACATCATAGCACCTTTAATAAAAATACCACGGCTATAACCATTTTTTTCCTTTGTTTGCTGATGCTCATATATAGGTGCTCCATGTGAACCCCTCTGAGGCTTCTCTCAAAGAAGCCGTGTGGATTTCTTCGCGATTATATGACACCAAGGAACAGAATGAAGAGGAGGTACATGATGGGATGGGATTGTCCTCTTGCGGCACCACTGATCCTCCATCCTCATACTGAACAGCATTGTCAAAAAGCACTGGCAAGGCTAAGAAGGATGCACTGGCAAAGCCCAAAGGGTCTGTCCTGACAAAGCTAATTGCTTTACTCAGTGGTTGAACATGAGATCCCACTCTTTCCAGGGTCTGGCTTAATTCAATACCAAGACGAGTAAGGGCATGAACTGCTGGCAGCACAGCTCACAGACGGTCAGAAACATGGGTGGACAACCGAAGGTCCATCCTGCTGGCTGTTGGCACCTACGGTTCTGCCTCACAGCGCGCCTGACACAGAGCACATGCTGCAAACACCAGCGTTTCGTTAAACAAAGAGCAAACAGATCTGTTCTGTGCCGTGTGCAGGGGCAGAACTTCTTCGCAGTGCTTAATTTGTAAAAGAATAAGTGCTGGTGTCCAAAGCGTTTAGAAACCTGTGGTGCTATTGAAGGTCAGGCTGCCTAGTCTTTATTCCCTCCTGCCTCCGTCATCCACCACCAGACACTCCCTGCCTCTTTACCTCACTCCTGCAAGTTCTTTTCCATTCCTGCTTTCTCTCTTGATCAGTCTTTTAGGGAAATATAAGTCCCTGTCAGCAAAAATGAATGTGGGTGGGCCCCATCTGCACACACCTGCTCAAATGAAGCCAGATGATACAGCCCTTGCATGTGTGCACTCTGTTTCTGTGCAGACTGTGAAACACAAAAACAACCAATCGGCAGGATCTACTGTCTTCAAAGTCACTTGTCACCTCTCTGATTCTCTGGCATAACCTCTTCTCCTGGCCTACACTTATGAGGGCCCCGTTTTTTATTGGTTATCAAGTTTTGCAAAGATTCAGATTTTTGCCGTCCCTTGAAGGACAATGTGGCATATTTACAAGCCCTGATAGGGGCCTCACTTTATTTACAAGGCAGCGTTAAGCCACTTATCGTGGCTTAACGCTGCCTTCTAAATAAGGCACCCTTTCACGCAGTATTTAGCGTGAAAGGGGTGTGCAGTGGGTGTTGTGGTGTGCGTTCCACCGCAACACCCATTGATTTTGACACTGCCCCCTATTTACAAGGGCAGCGTAAATAAAGGCAGCACCAAAATTAAGACCAGGGAAAACCTGGTCTTAAACAGGCGAAAGAAGGGGAAATGTTTTATTTCTCCTCGTTTTTGCTGTTTCCATGTGTGCTGCCTTGTGCAAAATTACGTTTTGCAACTTCTATGTGTGCTGCACAAAGCAGCACACATAGAAGTTACAAAACAGCATGTAAAAGATTGTTTATGTTCAGGAAGGGACACCTTCCTGCACATAAACAATCTACTCCTCACGCAGACACCATTGCACTATGGTGCAAGGGTGCCTGCGTTGGTGCTAGGCTGCTACGTTTCGTGCCAGCGCAGGGGGAAACGCAGGGCTGCACCGTATTTTTGTAAATACGGTGCATCAGCTGCGTTTCTGAAGTGTCGGACTGCGGCTTTAAGCCAGGAAGGCTAACGCCGCACTCTGTCATTTCATTGAAAATATGCTCCAATGTGCGGAACTGACATCCTTGCCATTTTTTCCAAATTGGCCCCTGAAATTCTGCTTAGCTCTTTCGATTTGCACCAACTTTCTGTGGCCACTAATCCATGACGACTCCCAAACTGCGGATTGGTGGCCTCTGGGTCACCCCTTGGTTCCCGAGAGGGGAAACTGCGATTGGCCTCTATACTACCATTGCTCAGGTGGTACCATCCATAGTCGCCTTGACTTAGTCCTGGCTGACGGCAGCTGGTTCATACTTTTTGTGGTACCCAGGTGCACCCAGAGGAGCTGCCAAGGGCCCATTGCATGAATATATGTTTTAATTAAATAGTTAATAAGTGTGAAGATTGCTTGCAGTCACCACCAGCATAACCCTTTACAGATATTAGTGCACCTGATTTATGATAAGGGGGGTGTGATCATAAATGGTGCATCTGGTTTTAGGGTTGCAGGTAAGTGTTTGCAAACAATTCTCATAAGGTAAGTCTGGATGCTGCAGGATGGAGGGTCCTTGCTACCCAAAGAGAGGGCAACCCCATTACCCACATCCTCTTCTTGCTCTTTTTTTGACTCATGTAGTCTCGAGGGAATCCACATGCCTTCCTGGCGGAGACCCTCAGAGGGCATCTCTGGGAGCCCCTGGACACAGGCAGAGGTCCCTGCTATTCCAGACTCCTCTCTGAGGAGGGACAATTGGCCCATCCTCACTGCTTGGACCTTTGACATGTAAGGATGCACCTGCTGAGTCTGGGCTTTACCTGCCCTACTTTGTGACTATGACTGGGAGGTGTCCTACACATCACTGGCCTGTTTTGGACCAAGCCTTGTGGGGTCCCCTTGTGTCCAGAGGGTGGGATAGATGTGCTTCTCGCTGCCTGCGGGATAGGACTACAGTCTGCTTATCTGCCCTGCTGCTGCCCTTACCCAAAGGGGAAGTCCACATTCTGCCGGCTGCAGAGTGGAGCCTGCTGCATCCCTCACCATGACCCAGAGGGATGCTGATGAAGACTTTATTCCACTGGACACTGATGTTCACCAACATGTGCTGAGCCTCTGAAACCCCGCACCAGTGAGCGAGCCAGCCTTCCTGAGACATCGTCAGTGCATGTGTCGCTGGAGTGCTGGAGCCTCAGCCTCGGGAGCACAACCTTCTTATAAAGATGGCAGATGCCAGTCTTGGAGTGGTAAATTAAAAACAATATGCACAAGAGGACATGAAAGAGAAAGGGGCTAAAGCTGCCGGGCCCTCCAAAAAATGAATGCATAGGGGATGGACAGGGGAGCAGTGAAGAAGCAGGAAGAGTCCAAGAGAGGCAGGAAGAGTCCAAGAGGGGCAGGAAGAGTCCAAGAGGGGCAGGAAGAGTCCAAGAGGTGCAGGTTAAGCAAAGGAAGAGCTGTGGAGAGGGCAACACTGTGAGAGCTGAAGGAAGTGACTCACGACCACCTCTCAGCCTTCCATACAAATGAAGAGTCGGTCAGACAGTAGAGAATACAAACCAAAGTTATTTATTAGTATTCGCTCGAGCGGAGTCCGGTCTGACCAGCCTCCTTAGATAGCTGCTGAGGGACTGACCCCCGTTCACAAGGTAAAGTCAAATATACATTTCCAATACAAGGTTACTCAGCCCGTGCCCGTCTCTCTGAGAGTGGGAGCAGGGCTACCTACAAGGAAAGGCATGCAAAAACAGAACGAGCTATTCATTAGTGCAGCGAAGCTCAACCTTGAATAATAAAAAGAAACAATTGAGAATGCTTTCTGTTGAGGCAGACAGTATGAGATAGAAGCTTCATTTCGATCATGGCACAAAATGGCGGCTGAATACAAAATGGTGCCCCTAATGCTAACTTAACTCGCACAATGCTAGAAGGAGTCAGCTAGACGTGTTTTCCAATCCAACAGACCATCCTTTTAGCATTTGCTAACAATTTTGTCTAATGGATAGGATAGTAATAAGTGCTCGCATCAAAAGACTACTGGCACCCCTTTTATTCACACATTATCAGTACTCAAAAATGCCTTCGTCGATGGCCATCAAATCGTGGACAGCTTGCATCATCATTGTTGAGGACTTAGTATTATGTACTGAGGCCTTTGGTGTAGGTGTTAACTTTCTAACACAGTATGTGCAACAGGCAGGAAGGCAATGGATGCACAGGCAGCAAGTGAAAATTACACCAGCAATTACTAGTAGAAAGATAAGGATCTTCCAACCCCAGGATGCTACTAAACCCCACAACCAACCAGAAAGGGTCCAAGTGCCATTCTCTTGGTGAATGTCGGATGCAAGCCTGTGCAACTTCTGTATCGCAGCGTATACATTAGGAGCGTGGTCCGGTATGTATACACAGCAGCTACTGCTGATAACGCGACAGGCCACACCCCGATCAGCAAGGATGACGTCTAACACCATCCTGTTCTGAAGAGCAACAAGCCTCGTAGCCTGGAGCTCAGCTGTAATATTTATTAGACTTCCAGCCGTGGTATAAATGACCCCTTCCACCACCCTGGTGAGGTGACGGATATTAAGGCTATTGGACATAGGGCCCCAGAAAGGAACGATACCCTTCATAGCATCAGTGAACTGCTGTATGATAGTATCTGTCTGATCAATGTCTTCAGCATTGATGACCCTTCTAATACGGGATAGGTGGACACCCCTACGCTGTAATCGGTGATCCCTATGGTAGTTGGATGGTGCTATAAACACCGGGGGAAAGAGGAAAGAGATATAACATATGCCAGACCACCCCCTAGGAAGCCACACATAAGCCTGGGATCCACAAACAAAATAAACATTATGGGGGGGAAGTAAAGGTGGGCTACTGATCGTACTCAACACATAAGTAGAATTGCAATTACTCCTTCCCACTTGAACATTTCCAAGGCCTTGAACACAAAAACTAACTGTTGTGTTAACTACTGGCACTGGCATTGCTTCATCCTGAGTAATATTGCGCATCTGGCAAGACCTAAAATATTCAGTGACGTTAAATCCCAGAAAATCCAACATTTCATTTCGAAGCCATGTTACATTTTTTTCGTTCTCATATATATTCATACAGGCTGTTGGAGATAATGTATCAGGGGCCCCTCGCTCTCCTGGAGTAAACCCTTGGTGAACAAGTATGTATTCTAACACAGTATCATAATCAGCATATGTCATATTCATGGCATCAGCATGGAAATGAGTATGCACCATGGTAAGCAGTTGGAACCAGGCTTCACAGCTCCTGAGATAGGAAAACGGCATGGACAGTAATATATCATTTTTATGTGTCACAGAAGGGAGCAGGCCGCAAATCCAGCAATTAGTAACATTTGAGGTATGGTGTGCCTGGTGGAGCATCTGCAAGAAAACGTTATCAACATATGTTTTTCTGTGCTCATCCGTGTGAGGGGCCAAAGTAACAAACATGTGCTCAGGGGGAACGGGCGTTGTACCAATCAAGGAGTGCACAGGATATTTCTCCTCAAGGAACCACACTATTCCAAGTTCTGTTATCAGAAAGATCAGGACAATTACCACGAAAACAATTTTTCTCTTAATAGACCAACTAGACCAACCAGAACCACCCTGCCCAAAACGTGGGGCCGCAAAGGGCTGTTCTTCCTCCATAATAGGGCGACCAAATGGACACACTTTTGAATCAGAGGAAAGGACATGCAATGGAGCCAACGATGAGAAAACAGGAAAAAGGCAATGTTCCCAGCGTCCGTCGGAGTCTCGCTGGTAGCCTCCTATTGTTCATCTACGGTGGTGCTGTTGAGCACTTTCGGTGGAGCTGCGCAATCGCAGCCTTTTCTGAAGAAATCCCACATCGTTCAGGGTAGTGTACCCCCCTTTTCCGGGGACTTCCATCGGGGGCGCAGATTGTACCTAACTACTCCAGGGACACAGGGGTCTGCAAACAGGGGCTCAGACTCAGAGAGACCAATGGACTTGGGCTCATACACATATGGGCCAGCAGGCTGGGGCTCCTGGATGACCTTAATCTCAGGTGGCACTGGCTCGTTCAACACTGCGTTGCTCTCCTCCTCGGTTGGTGCCCACGTCAGTCGTGCATCTGAGAAGGAAATGAAACAAGGTATTTGCTCCGTTTCAGAGTCGCCGATCCCATCAAGTACCCATTGGTCATAGGGCAACGGAGGGGGAACTCTCCAGCAGTGGTTAGAATGAATCCAATTCTTCCGGCCGTCCACCTTCACTGCCGTTCGAGTGACGAGGAGGACCTGGAGAGGCCCCTTCCAGCGTGGCTCCAAACTGCCTTTCCTCTGAAAGTTCCTCAACAGGACATAGTTACCGGGCCAGATATTGTGGCCTGGCCCCTCGGGAGCTGGCGGCAAAACTTCATAAATCTGTTGGTGAATAGAGCGCACGTTTTTAGTCAACTCATATAAATAATCCACAAGTAAAGGGTATTCTATCTCGGAGAACCGATGAGGTCGCAGGATGCCCCATACATTCGCCGGGTGCCCAAACTCGACCTCGTACAGCGGCAATCCTGTCCTAGAGTGAGCCATAGCTCTTGTAGACAAAAGAGCTAATGGTAAAGCATCTGGCCACTGCAATCCTGTGCTCTCTTTAATCTTTGCCAGTTTCAGTTTGAGAGTACCATTGTACTTATCAACCAAACCTGCTGACAGGGGGTGATTTGCAGCATGGAATTTCTGCTTGATGTGCAGACCGTCGCACACCAGCTGGATAACCTTTGAATTGAAGTGACTTCCGTTGTCACTCCAAATCAAATGGGGCAAACCAAAACGCGGGAAGAACTCTTTTAGGAGTGCCTTCGCCATTGCCATGGCTGTGTTCTCTTTAGTGGGGTAAGTCTCAATCCATTTACTGAATGCACAAACAACTACTAACACGTATTTCAGATTGTTGACTCGTTCCATTTAGATGAAATCCATCTGGAGAACCTTGAAAGGGAAGGAAGGCGGTGCAAAATTACTAGGAGGTGTAGGGGTGCCTTTTCCAGGATTATACATCATGCATACCATACAGTACTTCACTAAGTGAGCAGCAACTTTGGGAATGTTGTCATTCTGCCATACAGGATCTAGCAGCTTACATATTCCCTTCGCACTAATGTGGGCTGGCCCGTGCGCCATAGTGACCACAGGAAGGACATATGCATCCGGTAACATCCAGCTCTTCTTTTCTGACTTGTCAGTCCAGCACCCATACTCATCCAAACGTGCCGTACTTTCCGGCCATACTGCTAACTCCTCAATCGTTGCCTCACTCTGGCTCTCTTTGACATTGTCCAGAGTGTCCTCAAACATGGTGTCCTCGGGTAACCACCTGGCAGGATCCACTACAAACATCTTTTTCATCTTCGTTCGAGCAGTCTCCTTAGCTATCTGATCTGCAAATGCATTTCCCCTCCCCACATCATCGGTGATTGCCTTGTGGGCACTGCACTTCACTATAGCCAATTTCTTAGGGAGGTCAGGGCAGACGAAAGCCTATGTATAAGGGGCCCATTCTGAATGCGTGTCCCATGGGATGTGAAAAACCCTCTCTCTGCCCAGAGCCACCCAAAATTGTGGGTGACCCCGAAGGCGTACTGGCTGTCAGTATAGATATTGACAGCCAGTCCCTCGCTCAACTCACAAGCTCTAATAAGGGTGACTAACTCAGCTGCCTGAGCAGACTGATAAGGAACTCGTGATGTCTCAACTACCGTATGCAGTGTAGTGAGTGCATATCCTGCGGTGGTAGTGCCATCTGGTAATTTGAAACAAGAGCCATCGACATATAGTTCCCCTTGGGGGTCAGATAAGGGAACATCAGTCAGGTCTACCCGTCCCTTCGTCTCCTCCTCTGTCCGAAAAAGACAATCATGTATGTCTATTTCTTCACTTTCAGAAGGGAGGGGTATTAACGTGGCAGGGTTCAGAGTGGCACATCTTTTAATCGTAATAAGCGGGGCAAAAAGAGTTAACTCATAACCGGTCAGACGTGCTATGGTAAGGTGCTGCGTCTTGGTCTTATTCAAGAGAGTGTCCACAGCATGCGGTACCATGACTGTGAGGTCAGTATCAAGTACGAGCCCAGCCGATTGCCTTATAGAGATGGCCACAGCCACGACTGCTCTTAGACAGCTCGGGAGGGCTCTGGCGACTGTGTCAAGCAAAGCGTAGAAATAAGCACACAGCCGTTGCTTACCTCCAAAGGCCTGTGTTAAAACAGAAAGCGCACAACCAGCCGTCTCGTGTACGTACAACACGAACGGCTTTGCATAGTCAGGCGTGCCAAGCACAGGAGCAGAGCAAAGTGGAACTTTTAATTGCTCAAAAGACTGCTGACATTCATGCGTCCAAGGCAGGGGCTCATGCACGTCTTTAGTGGTTAGCACTAGCAGACACTTTATTAGTAATGAGTAATTAGGGATCCAATGCCGACAGTAGGAAGTGATGCCGATGAAGGCGCGTACATCCCTCTGAGTTTTAGGGATGGGCATTTTAACAATGGCGCTAATGCGCTCAGGTGTCAATCTCCTACCATCCTTCGACAGTAGGTGACCTAAATAGGTGACCTCCTGTTGACAATACTGAAATTTAGAAAGGGACACTTTGGGGCCGATTCCGATCTCGGCCGGTAGGGCACCGAATCGGATTCGGCTTAACCGGATCCGATTCGGAGCCCTCATTCCCGACCGATTCGTACGTGCGTCCGGCCGAGCGAGTACGATGCGAGCGCACGCGAAGCGCTCCGACCGACTCGCACGGACACGACGCGCACCGCGCAATGGAGATGTTCCCCGGCCGGGCAAGTACGATGCGCGCCTCGAGCAGTCCGACCGAATCGCGCCATCCGGCTCGAAAGAGCAGTCGGAGCTGGACTTTGGGGGTCAGTGTCGGACCCCCCTGTACGCGTAGCCGCGCGAGTCGCACACAGGGGGGACCCATGGGTCCCCCATACCTGTGCATGTACGCCGTGAGTCGCTTCGACGCATACCCGCTGTAGGGGGCGCCCTTGTTCGCCTCGCACCCATTGAGTCAATGGGAGCCCGCGTACGCGTTGTACGACCGGCTCCCATTGACTTCAATGGGAGTCCGACCGATTCGAGTCCGATGGCATGCGTGCGCATCGTACTCGTTCGGTCGGACTGCTAGGGTCCGATTCGGTCAGAAATCTCTCCGGGTCCGGCTCGGTCGGAGAGATTTCCGGCCGGAATCGGCCCCTTTATGTCCGTGGTGAGCCAAATGTAGCAACAACTTAACTGTACTGTCTCTGCATCCCTGTTCAGTGTCAGAAGCAATCAATATGTCATCCAAGTATTGGAGCAATACATTACCTGGAGAAAGCGTGAGGGAATCCAACTGGGCTTTCAAGGCTTGGCTATATATACTAGGGCTCTCAGTATAGCCTTGAGGAGCCTGACAGAATCTAAAACTTCTACCAGCTAGTGTAAAACCAAATAAAAGACGGCTATCGGGGTGAATTTGTATACTGAAGAACGCATTTTTCAAATCAATGACAGAGAAGAATTTGGCAGAGGAAGGAATCATTGTGAGAAGGGCAGTAATGTCAGGGACCACTGGGAACTGAGGAACCACTATTTTGTTGACTGCGCGCAAATCAATCCCAAAATGATAAACATCTGCATTGTCATCGGGGGAGCCCGGGGATGTCTTTTTGAGGATAGGAAGAATAGGGCTGTTACACACATTCGCTGCTGTCTCCTCAACTACCCCAGACTCAATCAGATCTTGTATAATGCGTAACAAAGCTCGCTCCCCGGCCTGAGGAATTTTGTACTGGGGAATACGGGGCAAAACAGCATTGTCCTTAACTTTGATGGAAACTGGGGGAATTTGCAAGAGTCCCACATCTGTATCACCTGTCGCCCACAAAGTGGGCGGCACATCCTTAAACTCAGCAGGAAGGGGCGCATCTTTGGACAGGCACTGCTTGGAACTCGCTACATTTGATCCCATCATCATATAGACAACTTCCGGAGAACAGAAAAATGTCGCATGCAACTTCTTCAATAAATCTAAGCCCATTAAATTTTCTCCACAATTGGATGTCAATAGAAAGGGCGAATCCACAGTAAAGGGACCGATAGTCAAGACATAGGTTTGGAAATAGGGCTGACAACCGGTACACCTGAAAAGCCTATCAAAACATTATTTTGGCCAGACAGAGCTGCCCCAGGGACCAGCGAACGTGAAACAGAGCTATTCATTGCACCTGTGTCCACTAAGAATTTCTTAACTGAGCCTTGCAAATCTGCGGTGACATAAGGACCGCGCTGATCTACAGGTATCTGAACTGGTCCCTCACCCTTTCCCTGGCTGTCCTAGCTGTGAGACATCCCTGTCACCTCATCCAGATCATAATCATCGTGGTAATACTGTTTCTCTCGAGGGTCATCAAAATAGTTCTGATCAGAGCGACCCTGCGATGTCCCATCCTCCCGAGCCTTGTCCCGATCACTTACTCCACGACCCCGTCCATGAGAACCCTGTCCTCGAGGGGCCGCGACTTTCTGTAATAACACTGGACACTCGCTATGCCAGTGCACCTCCTCTTTGCAGTACGCACACTGATTTGGCCCTACAGGCGCAGCATTCCTGCTAGTACGAGGAAGCTGCCGGGCCGGACCAGGACCATGTCCCCTTCCATTTCCCCTAGACGCCTGCTGTAACAACACCTTTGTCTTCAACTCCTTATGCTTCTTTTCCACCTTCTCCTTCTCCTCATTTTTCTTGTGTTCATAATACTGTTCCATACTCAAAATTACAGAAGGGGAGGATGTCGTCCAAGTGCTCTCTGAAGCCTGCAACCGAGTTGCGATCTCTGGGAGCAGATTTGTGACAAATCTATTGACAAACAACCGGACACCCCTTTCGACTGACAAATCCTGTCCACTAAAATCCCAAAACACACCCTCGAACCGTGTGAAAAAATCAGACACACTCTCATCTGTCTTCTGATGACATACCGCTAACTTGTCCCAATCTCCCCTTCGTGGAGGAATAAGGGAGTGCATATAGGTAATAATTCGACCGGGTAAAGCTAGTATCTCGGGCTTTGCCTTCTCTCCAGGCTTCCTTTCCTTATCCCATGCTTTAATCTGATCTCATGTACCACCCAATTCCACAGCGTGGTCCTGAGTGTGCACCTGCCTCCAAATGTTGACGGGCACCAGCAGACCAAAGAACATTTCAATATCCACAAGCGTCATTACTGTTGATGAAGCGGCTTCTGTCAATTCCTTATAATATGCAGTAGGATTTTTGGATCACTGACAGAATATCGACAGTCAGAATATCAAGGTACAAAAATATCGACAAAAAATATCGATGTCAAGAATCTCGAAGTCCTATCTACATAATGGAAAGTACAAAAATATCGAGGAAAAAATATCGTTGTCAAAAATATCGTTGTTAAAAATATCGTTTTTAATGTTTAAAAAATAATGTAAAATAAAGTCAATAATACATATAATTAAAAGAAACATAGTTAAAATTATTTTAAAGTGTTTAAAATTATAACTAATACATATAATATAAAAATAAATTAAACATATATGTATAAAATATAATATATATACTTACTTAATAATATTTATAAATAATTATTTTAATAACTTATAAATTGTTACAAAACATAATAAAAATTATAAATACATATATATACACATACACCAATAATATAAATAAAAATATAAAAAATATATATATATCAAATTAAAAAATTAGAATATTTTTAATCTTTTTAAAATACATTATACACTACATTAACTAAAACAGTAGAGAAAATATTGGATAGCGGAGAGGATAAAATTACTATTCCTACTCTAGAGAGTGCAAAAGTAGGGAAAGTGTTGGATAGCGTAGGGGTAAAAATTACTATTCCCACTCCAGTGAGTGCAACAGTAGGGAAAGTGTTGGATAGCGAAGGGGTAAAAATTACTATTCCCACTCCAGTGAGTGCAACAGTAGGGAAAGTGTTGGATAGCGTAGGGGTAAAATTACTATTCCCACTCCAGAGAGTGCAACAGTAGGGAAAGTGTTGGATAGCGTAGGGGTAAAAATTACTATTCCCACTCCAGAGAATGCAACAGTAGGGAAAGTGTTGGATAGCGTAGGGTAAAATTACTATTCCCACTCCAGAGCGTGTAACTTTAGGGAAAGTGTTGGATAGCAGAGGGTTAAAATTAACATACTTATCAATTAAATAATATTTTTAAATTAAATAACCAATTAACAATTCTTTAATAATAAATTATTTATAAATAATAACAAATAAAAATTAATAACTACTTCATTATAATTAAATTACTTCCCACTCTAGTCCCTATAAACCCACAACCCGCTCCTAAAACAAATAACACAATTAATATAATGATCAATTAATCAATTAATAAAAATTAATTACCAATTAATAATTAATTAACAATAAATTAATTATCAATACCAATAAATAATAATTAATAATTACTTTATTAAAATTAAATTACTTCCCACCCTATCCCCCTTTAAACCCACAACCCGCTCCTAAAAAAATAACACAATTAATATAATTATCAATTAATCAATTAATAAAAATTAATGACCAATTAATAATTAATTAACACTTAATTAATTATCAATACCAATAAATAAAAATTAATAATTACTTTATTATAATTAAATTACTTCCCACCCTATCTATAAACCCACAACCCGCTACGGAATAAAAACACAAAATTTAATTAAAAATAATTATTAATTTCTAAAAATTATTATTACATTTACTATAATTAAATTACTTCCACCCTATTTCCCTATAAACCCACAACCCGCTACAGAACTAAAATGCAAAATTTACTTTAAAAAACATTAATAACTTCTAAAAATGTAATACATATATTTTAAAAAAATACAATACTTAACAAAAAATATATAACACATACATTTAAAATACATACTAAAATACATAACACTAATATAAACATCGATATTAACAACGATATTTTTACAAACGATATTACTGACTTCGATATTAACAAAAACGATATTTCTTACCTTCATGTCGATATTCTGGTCACCGATATTCTTGATCTCAATATTCAGTCCCTTCGATATTTCCAACTCGATATTTTTGTACTCCGAAAATAAAACCTCGATATTATGTCTGCACCAGGATTTTTCCTAGGGTCAGGTAACTGAGTCTTAAGAGATAACACCTCACTCCTCTGCCATGGGGTATAGACTCACTGTTCTTAGAAGCGGGCCTCTACCTTTGGTCTGAAGACAGCATCATGCTTATCTCGAAGCTCTGGCAACTCATGGTGATATATGGGGTGAACTTCCCTCATTGGAAACTGGGATACTGTGTTCGGGCTCTTGTCAAACAGCCTACCACAGTAAGCTACCAATGTTGCAACATTTCCGAAAACCTCCTCAGGCGCCATACCAGCAATGTATATGTTATCTCTGATATCATAAATAATCTGGGGCGCTATAGCATTGAAGCACTGTTCCCGCAATCCGATCAGTGTAGCCAACATGTGCTTAAGGGCATACTGCTGCACAAAAGGCTCATAATCTCTCATCACACGCCACACATCTTCAGTACTATAGATGGAATGATGGGCCCACTGAGCGGCCTGGTTCGCTACTGCCCTTTTTTCTTCCTGCCCCACATCAAATCATATTAAAATTCGTCCCAACCGCTCCCTAGCTGTTGCCCAGCCCCCGTCCCCAGTCCACGTACAGGCGTTCCACTACCTAGTACTGCCGGGGAGTGAAGGAAGAGGGAAGGGGTAGTAACTGAGTGAGTAGGCACCAATGTCATTAATGGCTGTGTTGTGGGTGTAAGGGCTGGAGAAAAAGAAGACATGGACACGATAGGCATAGCAGGGAGGCCAGCAGTTATCGCAGGCGCGGAGGGCGAAGCCACAGAATTGACAGGAGGCGCAGCTGCTAAAGCAACTTAAGTCAATAACAGAAGAAACAGAAACAGCAGGGGCAGAAAAAACAGATGACTGGGGCTGTGGCACAGCAGGGTATACTCTCTGCGGGGTATATGGAGGCGGAGGTCGGGTGTCTAACAATTCCTCCACAAATGTATCGCCTTCCTCTCGGGCAACATAGGATTTGTCACATTGCAATCGAAACTTTCTATCAGAACACTCTATACCTTTTTCTACTTTCTCTCTATCATACCCTACTGCTTTCTGAGTCACTGTCTGCATTCTCCCTTTTCGGGCCTCTTTTTCTGCCTTCATTCGCCTCTGCTTAGCTTCCTTCTGCCATACCTGGAGATAATCAAACATCGACTGCCTACTCCGTTTTGCAAACAACTTATCCTGCAGGATTTTCAGTTTTTGTTCCTCAAAGGTACCTGTTAATGGCCACTGCAACTCGGCATTGTCCCTTGTATATTTGTGCCATAATGTACTAAACATAATAGGGCCAAGGCCATGTTTGACATACATGTCAAAGTTCGGAGTGCCCTTTGGAGGCGCAGGCTGCCTTTCCTCCAATCGAGAATCAGTAGAACAACAACTCACACAACATAGCCTACTAAAACAAGGCATCTTGAAACTAAAACATTTTCACTATCTATGCCGAGCAGATATTTGCAAATATCTTTCCAAAATTGGTCCGCAGACCTCAACAAACCCGGATCAAAACAATACCATGTTCACAAAGAACTCAAACAAATTCAAGCGCTTGTCCAAAAACGATCCTCAGACCGTGCCAAACTCAAACCAAAGTGGCGCCATGGCCCAAAGCAAACTCACCTGGTGCACACAGGTCAAACAAAGTTATTCTCCACTGCCGACTCTTCGGACCAAACGGTCAGATCCAAGGGTTTTGCATTTCAGGACACCTGCCAGGATGACCGCTGGCCGAGGCACCGCCCGGACCAGACTCTCTCATGCAGGGATCCCCGGTCCGCCCGTCCGACCTGACGTGGCCCTGTCCTCACCCGTCCGCAGGCAAAGATGGGTCACTCACCCAATGGGGTCCCTGTTCGGGTGCCAACTGAAGGAAGTGACCTTATTAGGGCCACCCGGGTCACTCACGACCACCTCTCATCCTTCCTTACAAATGAAGAGTAGATCAGACAGAGAATACAAACCAAAGTTATTTATTAGTATTCGCTCGAGCGGAGTCAGGTCTGACCAGCCTCCTTAGATAGCTGCCGAGGGACTGCCCCCGTCCACAAGGTAAAGTCAGATATACATTTCCACAACACCCCTAAGACCACCCAGACTGGAATTTTCCAGCCTGGGCACTGATGAACAAAGGAGGAACAGAAGGATGAGCTACCATCCTGAGACCGGGTACACACTATCTTAGCTTCAAGGTTACTCAGCCCGTGCCCTTTCCTCTGAGAGTGGGAGCAGGGCTACCTACAAGGAAAGGCATGCAAAAACACAACGAGCTATTCATTATTGCAGCGAAGCTCAACCTTGAATAATAAAAAGAAACAATCAAGGCTGCTTTCTGCTGAGGCAAACCGTATGAGACAGAAGCTTCATTTCAATCATGGCACAAAATGGCGGCTGAATACAAAATGGTGCAGCAAATGCTAACTTAACTCGCACAATGCTAGAAGGAGTCAGCTAGACGTGTTTTCCAATCCAACAGAGCGGGGTTGAAGAACAGAAGCAGCACACGAGGGAAAGAGCACGAAGCAAGAATACAAGTGCACTTCCCTCGAACGCTAAAGGAAAAAGGAAAAAGTAGTTCTCTGAATGTAAGCAGCGGAAGGATACACTTTGTCCAATGAAAAGGATGGTCAAAAAACTATGCTCCAAGGAAAGGACAAACATGAGAAGAGGAAGGAAAGACAATAAATAGAAGCCAGCAAATGAGATTGACATGTCCTCTCTACAGAACTGTCTCATTTTTAAAGAGGAGACAAACTCTGGTTGCTTCTAAATTAATCTTGGTTATATCATACATACCGTACCATACGATGTCGTAAATACTATAGTCCAGAAAAAAATGCACCAATGTAAAAGGCTGAGCATTGTAACATGAAAAATGGCAAAAAATTGGTCAAAATTGTGATAGGATTAACAAAGATGTGAACTTTTAAAGTTTTTATGGCAAAATGCTCTAAGAAACTGGAAAGTGTCTATGGCTGTGGCCGACCTGGACCTAGGCGTTATATTATTGCAGAGTGAGCTGGGTTTCAGTAAGCCTGGCGGATTGCACAATTCCAGAGTTTTTAATGGAATTGTGATGTTAAAAACTCTGACCAGGACAAACTTTTTCTCATGATCAAGTTTTAAGTTCTGATGTAGTAATTTTTTGGTAACTTAAAATTTTCCAGTGAGGCAAGAGATGAAGTTTGTAGCCAGGCAGACTACTAAGAGGCCAGACACCTCCTCTTTGAGAACCCTCTGAAGCCTTTTTGTTTGTTTGAAAATGATCTGAGTTGGAATGAACCAGGAAATCTTGCCCATCAAAATCATGCATTCATTGTGTAGCCTCAACACATTGGGACATATTCTCAAGCCCCTATCGCCATGGGAACGTCACTTTTTTTGACGTTCCCGTGGCGATAGGGCCAGCGCCCTATTCTCAAGGCAGCGTTAACCCACTTAACGTGGCTTAAAGCCACGTTAAGTGGCTTAACGCTGACTTGAGAATAGGGCCCCTTTCATGCTAAACTAAACTTAGGCGGCGTGCAGTGGGTGTTGCGGTGGGCGTACCACCACAACACCCATTGAATTCGACGCTGCCACCTATTATCAAGGGCGGCGATAGTAGGTGGCAGCGCCGAACTTAAGACCAGAAAAATCCTGGTCTTAAGTAGGCGAAACGAGGAGAAATGCTTCATTTTTCCTCGTTTTTGCATTTTCCATGTGTGCTGCCTTGTGCAGCACAAATGGAAAATACAAAATGCCATGGTTTGTTCATGTACAGGAAGGTGTACCTTCCTGTACATAAACAAACCTTTTTTAAAAATGCCTTTTTGTAACTTACATGTGTGCTGCACGAGGCAGCACACATGTAATTTACAAACTGGCATTTTCGGTTTGTTTATGTGCAGGAAGGGACACCTTCCTGTACATAAAAAAACCTCCTTGCTCGCAGACACCCCTGCACTGTGGTGCAAGGGTGGCTGCGTTGGTGCTAAGTCATGAAACTTAGCGCCATCGCAGGGGGAAACGCCAGGCTGCACCACATTCTTGAGAATAGGGTGCAGCCTCGCGTTTCCGAAGTGGCGATGAGAGGCGTTAAGCCAAGAAGGCTAATGCCTCTCACCGCCACTTCATTGTGAATATCCCCCATTGTCCCTTTCTTCTGATGGTTGAAACATTACTGGGGGGGGCATTTAAAGTCGGTCAAAGTAGGATTTTCCCTGTAAATTGGACGAGGCCCTGCCTCCCAGACAGCTTGGTAAGGTTTCCAGATCACCAGGTAGCAAAGAAAAATAGAAGACAACTCACACACTCACTGCAGCAAAGGCCAATCCAGACCACTTTCAATTGCAGATGTTTCTTCCACTGAAAAGCACTTTGTCATTTATGACCTTGGGACTAGAGGAGGTCAGATTTGTGACCCTTTTGAATTACCTCCAGTCCCTAGTTACAATGGGCAGCAGTCAAAGCCCTCAGACTCCCATTCGGCAACCAGACAGTAGAAGCCTCCTCTGCTGATCTCCACAATTCAAGTTGTGTCCTGAGGAGCTGGCAATGGAGGCTTTTCTCGTGGTTTTATGTCAGAAAATTGACAACAAAAGTACTGTGATGCAAGAGTATTGTTGACAAAACATCACCTCCAATAATATCCACTTTTTAAATACTGTATGTAAAATGCAAAACTATTGACTACAAAACAATGATTTTATCAACTACAATGAACAAATCAAAATTATTGCTTACTAATCAAATCAATGGAACAATATTATCAACTGCAATATAGATATCCACATTATCAATTTCCAAACAAATCAATACAAAAATAATAACACCATAAACATTGTCATAAAAATACAGAAGCAACATGTTACTTAAAAAATAACATAAATGAAAATGTAAGGCCACTAAATATATTTATAAAACTCACAAAAAGAAAGTTTGTATCAAATAAGAATTAAAAAATGAACATTTAATTTATAGGAAATAACACGAACAAGTTCAAAAGAACTAATAAACCAACCACATTCAAAACTGCAAGAGGTAAGAAATATGAACGCACTAACTATTAATAAAGTGTATAAATGGAAGAGATGGAAAAGAGTGCTGTTGTACACTATCAGTGAGAGGCGCTTACTATGCCAACAGAAGACCATCCAAGCTAAAAGAAAAGCATTTAACATCATAAACTAAAATAAAAATAAAACCTTATTAAAAGAGCAGCACAGTATTATTTATGACTATTTAGACTTAATTATTTTCCCTTTCTATATTGTCACTACAGATACTTTACTTGAAATACTTCTACTGAGCCCTAATCCAAAAGAAGAAAAAATGCACCTTTAACCGAAAAGACTCAAAACCCAAAGAAAACTAACAACCTGTAAGTTTAAACTTTATTTAAGACATCAAATATAACTTCTACTGAAATGAAAGTCCATCCAATTATTCTTTTTCTGTTTAGTTTATATCACATATGGTTCCCAAAAAGAGTTACCACTTTTCAAAAAGGGAAAGCTCTTCGACATATTTGGGATACACTTGTAGCAACGAGAAGATCACAGATGGGTTCACACATTGGAAGTGCATCAAATAATAAACACATGGAACCCATGTAAGAGCTGCGACTACACATAATGTTATAAAAATGTTATAGACCATACCCACCTGTCCTCCATGGCAGAGAAAAAGTACACAACATAGTACAGGATCATAAGGAATTCACAGCAAGTTTTACAGCTCTGACAGGAGACATTATCAAAGAGGTGTCCACATATATATATATGTCATTCCACACCGCACTGAACTGTGCCAGGCTGTAACTTACAGTAACAATGTCACGACATACGATAGCACAGCATACATTACAATACATACCATACACAGTAAACTATACCATAACATACCACACTGCACCATCACATATCAAAACATGTATGTCATTCCACACCGCACTGAACTGTGCCAGGCTGTAACTTACAGTAACAATGTCACGACATACGATAGCACAGCATACATTACAATACATACCATACACAGTAAACTATACCATAACATACCACACTGCACCATCACATATCAAAACATGTATGTCATTCCACACCGCACTGAACTGTGCCAGGCTGTAACTTACAGTAACAATGTCACGACATACGATAGCACAGCATACATTACAATACATACCATACACAGTAAACTATACCATAACATACCACACTGCACCATCACATATCAAAACATATATGTCATTCCACACCGCACTGAACTGTGCCAGGCTGTAACTTACAGTAACAATGTCACGACATACGATAGCATAGCATACATTACAATACATACCATACACAGTAAAATATACCAAACATACCACATTGCACCATCACATATCAAAACATGTATGTCATTCCACACCGCACTGAACTGTGCCAGGCTGTAACTTACAGTAACAATGTCACGACATACGATAGCATAGCATACATTACAATACATACCATACACAGTAAAATATACCAAACATACCACATTGCACCATCACATATCAAAACATGTATGTCATTCCACACCGCACTGAACTGTGCCAGGCTGTAACTTACAGTAACAATGTCACGACATACGATAGCATAGCATACATTACAATACATACCATACACAGTAAAATATACCAAACATACCACATTGCACCATCACATATCAAAACATGTATGTCATTCCACACCGCACTGAACTGTGCCAGGCTGTAACTTACAGTAACAATGTCACGACATACGATAGCATAGCATACATTACAATACATACCATACATAGTAAAATATACCAAACATACCACATTGCACCATCACATATCAAAACATGTATGTCATTCCACACCGCACTGAACTGTGCCAGGCTGTAACTTACAGTAACAATGTCACGACATACGATAGCATAGCATACATTACAATACATACCATACACAGTAAAATATACCAAACATACCACATTGCACCATCACATATCAAAACATGTATGTCATTCCACACCGCACTGAACTGTGCCAGGCTGTAACTTACAGTAACAATGTCACGACATACGATAGCACAGCATACAATACAATGCCTACCATACATAGTAAATATACCATAACATACCACACTGCACCATCACATATAATAACATATATATCATCCCATACGGCACTGCACTGTGCCAGGCTGTAACTTACAGTGACAATGTCACGACATACGATAGCACAGCCTTTATGACACAACACAATGTGACATATCGATACCACAACAAACATATCATACCATACTATGGAACACCACAGCGCAGCAGAAGGCACAATATTGTAATGCATTGTCGTCACATTGTATTGTGTTTTGTGTTGAGATGAACTCACAGTGTATTTTGTTGCTCTCGTATCTTAGTGTGTTGTACTCGATTGTACTTTGTGTGTTCATATTGTATTATACTTGATACAGAAGGTTAGTGAAGTGCACTCATGCTGTGGTGTGTCACATGTATGACCATGCCAAGTGGCGCTTCCTTTACATGTCATATTTGCACAGGGAGTGCCGCATCTGTCACGGGTGACGTCTGACGTTCCATGTTCTAATGACAACTACTGAACGTGCACTCAGCTCTGGGAGGTGCCAGGCACAGAGAATGGGCACCGCGTGTGGATCACGTGCATGGCTCTTCCCCCTGCAATGGGTGCAGGTGGCACCGCTGTCACTAGTGAGAAAGCAGCACTAGGCAGGGATGCTTCTGGGCACTAGAATGCTGTCACTGATGCTCGACCAAGCTCTGATGGAAACAGCCCTGCCCCAATCCAGACCGGTGGAGGGTGCAACGGTGCCCTGGTCCGCATACTACAGCTCTGTTCCCCATCGCTCAGGAGAGTGTATCGCCACCCTGGTCCCCAGTCCAGACCGGTGGAGGGTGCAACGGTGCCCTAGTCCCCATCACAGAGGGGAGTAAAGTGTGACACACCTCTGAACTCCATCACAGAGGAGAGAGAAGTGTGACACAATTCTGGTCCCCATCACTCAGAAGAAAGAAGTGTGACACAACTCTGGTCAACATCACTCAGGAGAGAGGAGTGTGACACAACTCTGGTTGCCATCGCTCAGGAGAGAGGAGTGTGACACAACTCTGGTCCCCATCACTGAGGAGAGAGGGGTGTGACACAACTCTGATCCCCATCACGGAGGAGAGTGACACAATTCTGGTCCCCATCACTCAGAAGAGAGGAGTGTGACACAACTCTGGTCAACATCACTCAGGAGAGAGGAGTGTGACACAACTCTGGTCCCCATCTCTGAGGAGAGAGGAGTGTGACACAACTCTGGTCCTCATCACTCAGGAGAGAGGAGTGTGACACAACTCTGGTCCCCATCACTCAGGAGAGAGAAGTGTGAAACAACTCTGGTCCCCATCACTGAGGAGAGAGGAGTGTGACACAACTCTGGTCCCCATCACTGAGGAGAGAGGAGTGTGACACAACTCGGGTCCCCATCACTGAGGAGAGAGGAGTGTGACACAACTCTGGTCCCCATCACTCAGGAGAGAGGAGTGTGACACAACTCTGGTCCCCATCACTCAGGAGAGAGAAGTGTGACACAACTCTGGTCCCCTTCACTCAGGAGAGAGGAGTGTGACACACATCTGGTCCACATCACTGAGGAGTGAGAATTGTGACACAACTCTGGTCCCCATCACTCAGGAGAGAGAAGTGTGACACACCTCCGGTCCATATCACTCAGGAAAGAGGAGTGTGACACACCTCTGGTCATTTCAATAAATCTGCAGCACACCCCGGTTTATTCTTGTTTTTAAACTCATCATAATGTCAATTTTGGCGTGCATCCACTCCAAGTGCACTCCGCTCCTTTAAGTGCACGAGTATTACAATTAAGAAGTTGTGACACGTGGTTTACATGTCACGGAGTTGCACAGCCCAATGCACATTTGTGAAAAATTAGCCACGTACTCAGTATTAAACAAAATTTCATCCAATTTATTTGTAGAGACATCGAGCGTAAAGGATGTGGAGGATATTGAGGTTGAACGTAAGGGAATGGGTTGGTGGCAAGGAGTGGTTATTTGTTTAGAAATATGTTGGATTATGATTTGGGGATGTAGGTATAATATGTGTTGGTGTTTAATTACAGTTATATATAAATGACATGGGGCTGACATATGCATTTTTTAATAATTGTAGATACCCCTGAGGAAGGTCGAGAAAAAGACCGAAATGCATTGGGTGAAGCAATGTAATGGACTAATGGAGTTTCTTTACGTGCCTGTGGATAGGCCCGGATGGGCAATCCGAGAGTGATTAAAATGCGTGAACATTTGGAACTTCATTTTCTATGACGTGACGGACAAAACATGAACAGAGTATTGAAATAAATTGGATGAAATTTTGTTTAATACTGAGTACGTGGCTAATTTTTCACAAATGTACATTGGGCTGTGCAACTCCGTGACATGTAAACCACGTGTCACAACTTCTTAATTGTAACACACCTCTGGTCCCCATCACTCAGGAGAGAGGGGTGTGACACACCTCTGGTCCATATCACTCAGGAGAGAAGAGTGTGACATAACTCTGGTCCCGATCACTCAGGAGAGAGGAGTGTGACACAACTATGGTCTCCATCACTCAGGAGAGAGGAGTGTGACACACCTCTGGTCCATATCACTCAGGAGAGAAGAGTGTGACATAACTCTGCTCCCCATCACTCAGGAGAGAGGAGTGTGACACAACTATGGTCTCCATCACTCAGGCGAGAGGAGTGTGACACAACTCTGGTCCCCATCACTGACGAGAGAGGAGTGTGACACACCTCTGGTCCCCATCACTCATGAGAGAGAAGTGTGACATACCTCTGGTCCCCATGACTGAGGAGAGAGGAGTGTGACACACCTCTGGTCCCCATCACTCAGGAGAGAGGAGTGTGACACACCTCTGGTCCCCATCACTCACGAGAGAGAAGTGTGACATACCTCTGGTCCCCATGACTCAGCAGAGAGGAGTGTGACACAACTCTGGTCCACATCACGCAGGAGAGAGGAGTGTGACACAACTCTGGTCCCCATCACTCAGGAGAGAGGAGTGTGACACAACTGTGGTCTCCATTACTCAGGAGAGAGAAGTGTGACACAACTCTGGTCCCCATCACTCAGGAGAGAGGAGTGTGACACACCTCTGGTCCCCATCACTCAGGAGAGAGAAGTGTGACACAACTCTGGTCCCCATCACTCAGGAGAGAGAAGTGTGACATAACTCTGGTCCCTATCACTCAGGAGAGAGAAGTGTGACACAACTCTGGTCCCCATCACTCAGCAGAGAGGAGTGTGACACAACTCTGGTCCCCATCACTCAGGAGAGAGAAGTGTGACACAACTCTGGTCCCCATCACTCACGAGAGAGAAGTGTGACATACCTCTGGTCCCCATGACTGAGGAGAGAGGAGTGTGACACAACTCTGGTCCCCATCACTCAGGAGAGAGAAGTGTGACACACCTCTGGTCCACATCACTCATCAGAGAGGAGTGTGACACAACTCTGGTCCCCATCACTCAGCAGAGAGGAGTGTGACACACCTCTGGTCCCCATCACTCAGGAGAGAGGTGTGACACAACTCTGTTCCCCATCACTGAGGAGAGAGGAGTGTGACACACCTCTCATCCCCATCACTCAGGAGAGAGGAGTGTGACACACCTCTGGTCCACATCACTCAGGAGAGAGGAGTGTGACACAACTCTGGTCCCCATCACTCAGGAGAGAGAAGTGTGACACACCTCTGGTCCACATCACTCAGGAGAGTGAAGTGTGACACAACTCTGGTCCCTATCACTCAGGAGAGAGGAGTGTGACACAACTCTGGTCCATGTCACTAAGGAGAGCATAGTCTGACAAAAGCCTGTCACAGACGCAAGAACAGTGTAAAACAGATCCTGCCCCAGTCACAGACGAGACAACAGTGTGACATAGCCGTGATTACCATGACAGGCCAGAGTGGAGAGGACCACAGGTTTGGTTCCCACCATGGACCAAGGGAGAGGGCAATATCGTCCTTGTCTCCAATGCAGATCAGAGGGAGATTACCAGAGCCCTGGTCCCCATCACTCAGGAGAGAGAAGTGTGACACAACTCTGGTCCCCATCACTCAGGAGAGAGAAGTGTGACACAACTCTGGTCCCCATCACTCAGGAGAGAGGAGTGTGACACAACTCTGGTCCCCATCACTCAGGAGAGAGAAGTGTGACACAACTCTGGTCCCCATCACTCAGGAGAGAGAAGTGTGACACAACTCTGGTCCCCATCACTCAGGAGAGAGAAGTGTGACATAACTCTGGTCCCTATCACTCAGGAGAGAGGAGTGTGACGCAACTCTGGTCCTTATCACTCAGGAGAGAGGAGTGTGACACAACTCTGATCCCCATCACTCAGGAGAGACAAGTGTGACACAACCGAGGTCCCTATCACTCAGGAGAGAGGAGTGTGACGCAACTCTGGTCCCCATCACTCAGGAGAGAGAAGTGTGACACAACTCTGGTCCCCATCACTCAGCAGAGAGGAGTGTGACACAACTCTGGTCCCCATCACTCAGGAGAGAGAAGTGTGACACAACTCTGGTCCACATCACTCAGGAGAGAGCAGTGTGATACACCTCTCATCCCCATCACTCAGAGAGAGAAGTGTGACACAACTCTGGTCCCCATCACTCAGCAGAGAGGAGTGTGACACACCTCTGGTCCCCATCACTCAGGAGAGAGGTGTGACACAACTCTGTTCCCCATCACTGAGGAGAGAGGAGTGTGACACACCTCTCATCCCCATCACTCAGGAGAGAGGAGTGTGACACACCTCTGGTCCACATCACTCAGGAGAGAGGAGTGTGACACAACTCTGGTCCCCATCACTCAGAGAGAGAAGTGTGACACACCTCTGGTCCACATCACTCAGGAGAGTGAAGTGTGACACAACTCTGGTCCCTATCACTCAGGAGAGAGGAGTGTGACACAACTCTGGTCCACGTCACTAAGGAGAGCATAGTCTGACAAAAGCCTGTCACAGACGCAAGAACAGTGTAAAACAGATCCTGCCCCAGTCACAGACGAGACAACAGTGTGACACAGCCGTGATTACCATGACAGGCCAGAGTGGAGAGGACCACAGGTTTGGTTCCCACCATGGACCAAGGGAGAGGGCAATATCGTCCTTGTCTCCAATGCAGATCAGAGGGGAGATTACCAGAGCCCTGGTCCCCATCACTCAGGAGAGAGAAGTGTGACACAACTCTGGTCCCCATCACTCAGCAGAGAGGAGTGTGACACAACTCTGGTCCCCATCACTCAGGAGAGAGAAGTGTGACACAACTCTGGTCCACATCACTCAGGAGAGAGGAGTGTGACACACCTCTCGTCCCCATCACTCAGGAGAGAGAAGTGTGACACAACTCTGGTCCCCATAACTCAGCAGAGAGGAGTGTGACACACCTCTGGTCCCCATCACTCAGGAGAGAGGTGTGACACAACTCTGTTCCCCATCACTGAGGAGAGAGGAGTGTGACACACCTCTCATCCCCATCACTCAGGAGAGGAGTGTGACATACCTCTGGTCCACATCACTCAGGAGAGAGGAGTGTGACACAACTCTGATCCCCATCACTCAGGAGAGACAAGTGTGACACAACTCTGGTCCCTATCACTCAGGAGAGAGGAGTGTGACGCAACTCTGGTCCCCATCACTCAGGAGAGAGAAGTGTGACACAACTCTGGTCCCCATCACTCAGCAGAGAGGAGTGTGACACAACTCTGGTCCCCATCACTCAGGAGAGAGAAGTGTGACACAACTCTGGTCCACATCACTCAGGAGAGAGCAGTGTGACACACCTCTCGTCCCCATCACTCAGGAGAGAGAAGTGTGACACAACTCTGGTCCCCATCACTCAGCAAAGAGGGGTGTGACACACCTCTGGTCCCCATCACTCAGGAGAGAGGTTTGACACAACTCTGTTCCCCATCACTGAGGAGAGAGGAGTGTGACACACCTCTCATCCCCATCACTCAGGAGAGAGGAGTGTGACACACCTCTGGTCCACATCACTCAGGAGAGAGGAGTGTGACACAACTCTGGTCTCCATCACTCAGGAGAGAGAAGTGTGACACACCTCTGGTCCACATCACTCAGGAGAGTGAAGTGTGACACAACTCTGGTCCCTATCACTCAGGAGAGAGGAGTGTAACACACCTCTGGTCCCCATCACTCAGGAGAGAGGGTGTGACACACCTCTGGTCCATATCACTCAGGAGAGAAGAGTGTGACATAACTCTGGTCCCGATCACTCAGGAGAGAGGAGTGTGACACAACTATGGTCTCCATCACTCAGGAGAGAGGAGTGTGACACACCTCTGGTCCATATCACTCAGGAGAGAAGAGTGTGACATAACTCTGCTCCCCATCACTCAGCAGAGAGGAGTGTGACACAACTATGGTCTCCATCACTCAGGCGAGAGGAGTGTGACACAACTCTGGTCCCCATCACTGACGAGAGAGGAGTGTGACACACCTCTGGTCCCCATCACTCATGAGAGAGAAGTGTGACATACCTCTGGTCCCCATGACTGAGGAGAGAGGAGTGTGACACACCTCTGGTCCCCATCACTCAGGAGAGAGGAGTGTGACACACCTCTGGTCCCCATCACTCACGAGAGAGAAGTGTGACATACCTCTGGTCCCCATGACTGAGGAGAGAGGAGTGTGACACAACTCTGGTCCCTATCACTCAGGAGAGAGAAGTGTGACACACCTCTGGTTCACATCACTCAGCAGAGAGGAGTGTGACACAACTCTGGTCCACATCACGCAGGAGAGAGGAGTGTGACACAACTCTGGTCCCCATCACTCAGGAGAGAGGAGTGTGACACAACTGTGGTCTCCATTACTCAGGAGAGAGAAGGGTGACACAACTCTGGTCCCCATCACTCAGGAGAGAGGAGTGTGACACACCTCTGGTCCCCATCACTCAGGAGAGAGAAGTGTGACACAACTCTGGTCCCCATCACTCAGGAGAGAGAAGTGTGATATAACTCTGGTCCCTATCACTCAGGAGAGAGAAGTGTGACACAACTCTGGTCCCCATCACTCAGCAGAGAGGAGTGTGACACAACTCTGGTCCCCATCACTCAGGAGAGAGAAGTGTGACACAACTCTGGTCCACATCACTCAGGAGAGAGCAGTGTGACACACCTCTCGTCCCCATCACTCAGGAGAGAGAAGTGTGACACAACTCTGGTCCCCATCACTCAGCAGAGAGGAGTGTGACACACCTCTGGTCCCCATCACTCAGGAGAGAGGTGTGACACAACTCTGTTCCCCATCACTGAGGAGAGAGGAGTGTGACACACCTCTCATCCCCATCACTCAGGAGAGAGGAGTGTGACACACCTCTGGTCCACATCACTCAGGAGAGAGGAGTGTGACACAACTCTGGTCCCCATCACTCAGGAGAGAGAAGTGTGACACACCTCTGGTCCACATCACTCAGGAGAGTGAAGTGTGACACAACTCTGGTCCCTATCACTCAGGAGAGAGGAGTGTGACACAACTCTGGTCCATGTCACTAAGGAGAGCATAGTCTGACAAAAGCCTGTCACAGACGCAAGAACAGTGTAAAACAGATCCTGCCCCAGTCACAGACGAGACAACAGTGTGACATAGCCGTGATTACCATGACAGGCCAGAGTGGAGAGGACCACAGGTTTGGTTCCCACCATGGACCAAGGGAGAGGGCAATATCGTCCTTGTCTCCAATGCAGATCAGAGGGGAGATTACCAGAGCCCTGGTCCCCATCACTCAGGAGAGAGAAGTGTGACACAACTCTGGTCCCCATCACTCAGGAGAGAGAAGTGTGACACAACTCTGGTCCCCATCACTCAGGAGAGACAAGTGTGACACAACTTAGGTCCCTATCACTCAGGAGAGAGGAGTGTGACGCAACTCTGGTCCCCATCACTCAGCAGAGAGGAGTGTGACACAACTCTGGTCCCCATCACTCAGGAGAGAGAAGTGTGACACAACTCTGGTCCACATCACTCAGGAGAGAGCAGTGTGATACACCTCTCGTCCCCATCACTCAGGAGAGAGAAGTGTGACACAACTCTGGTCCCCATCACTCAGCAGAGAGGAGTGTGACACACCTCTGGTCCCCAACACTCAGGAGAGAGGTGTGACACAACTCTGTTCCCCATCACTGAGGAGAGAGGAGTGTGACACACCTCTCATCCCCATCACTCAGGAGAGAGGAGTGTGTCACACCTCTGGTCCACATCACTCAGGAGAGAGGAGTGTGACACAACTCTGGTCCCCATCACTCAGAGAGAGAAGTGTGACACACCTCTGGTCCACATCACTCAGGAGAGTGAAGTGTGACACAACTCTGGTCCCTATCACTCAGGAGAGAGGAGTGTGACACAACTCTGGTCCACGTCACTAAGGAGAGCATAGTCTGACAAAAGCCTGTCACAGACGCAAGAACAGTGTAAAACAGATCCTGCCCCAGTCACAGACGAGACAACAGTGTGACACAGCCGTGATTACCATGACAGGCCAGAGTGGAGAGGACCACAGGTTTGGTTCCCACCATGGACCAAGGGAGAGGGCAATATCGTCCTTGTCTCCAATGCAGATCAGAGGGGAGATTACCAGAGCCCTGGTCCCCATCACTCAGGAGAGAGAAGTGTGACACAACTCTGGTCCCCATCACTCAGCAGAGAGGAGTGTGACACAACTCTGGTCCCCATCACTCAGGAGAGAGAAGTGTGACACAACTCTGGTCCACATCACTCAGGAGAGAGGAGTGTGACACACCTCTCGTCCCCATCACTCAGGAGAGAGAAGTGTGACACAACTCTGGTCCCCATAACTCAGCAGAGAGGAGTGTGACACACCTCTGGTCCCCATCACTCAGGAGAGAGGTGTGACACAACTCTGTTCCCCATCACTGAGGAGAGAGGAGTGTGACACACCTCTCATCCCCATCACTCAGGAGAGAGGAGTGTGACATACCTCTGGTCCACATCACTCAGGAGAGAGGAGTGTGACACAACTCTGGTCCCCATCACTCAGGAGAGAGAAGTGTGACACACCTCTGGTACACATCACTCAGGAGAGTGAAGTGTGACACAACTCTGGTCCCTATCACTCAGGAGAGAGGAGTGTGACACAACTCAGGTCCACGTCACTAAGGAGAGCATAGTCTGACAAAAGCCTGTCACAGACGCAAGAACAGTGTAAAACAGATCCTGCCCCAGTCACAGACGAGACAACAGTGTGACACAGCCGTGATTACCATGACAGGCCAGAGTGGAGAGGACCACAGGTTTGGTTCCCACCATGGACCAAGGGAGAGGGCAATATCGTCCTTGTCTCCAATGCAGATCAGAGGGGAGATTACCAGAGCCCTGGTCCCCATCACTCAGGAGAGAGAAGTGTGACAAAACTCTGGTCCCCATCACTCAGGAGAGAGAAGTGTGACACAACTCTGGTCCCTATCACTCAGGAGAGAGGAGTGTGACGCAACTCTAGTCCTTATCACTCAGGAGAGAGGAGTGTGACACAACTCTGATCCCAATCACTCAGGAGAGACAAGTGTGACACAACTCTGGTCCCCATCACTCAGGAGAGAGAAGTGTGAAACAACTCTGGTCCCCATCACTGATGAGAGAGAAGTGTGACACAACTCTGGTCCCCATCACTCAGCAGAGAGGAGTGTGACACAACTCTGGTCCCCATCACTGAGGAGAGAGGAGTGTGATACACCTCTCTACCCCATCACTCAGGAGAGAGAAGTGTGACACACCTATCCTCCCCATCACTCAGGAGAGAGGAGTGTGATACACCTCTGGTCCCCATCACTCAGGAGAGATGAGTGTGACACAACTCTGATCCCCATCACTCAGGAGAGACAAGTGTGACACAACTCTGGTCCCTATCACTCAGGAGAGAGGAGTGTGACGCAACTCTGGTCCCCATCACTCAGGAGAGAGAAGTGTGACATAACTCTGGTCCCTATCACTCAGGAGAGAGGAGTGTGACGCAACTCTGGTCCTAATCACTCAGGAGAGAGGAGTGTGACACAACTCTGATCCCCATCACTCAGGAGAGACAAGTGTGACACAACTCTGGTCCCTATCACTCAGGAGAGAGGAGTGTGACGCAACTCTGGTCCCCATCACTCAGGAGAGAGAAGTGTGACACAACTCTGGTCCCCATCACTCAGCAGAGAGGAGTGTGACACAACTCTGGTCCCCATCACTCAGGAGAGAGAAGTGTGACACAACTCTGGTCCACATCACTCAGGAGAGAGCAGTGTGACACACCTCTCGTCCCCATCACTCAGGAGAGAGAAGTGTGACACAACTCTGGTCCCCATCACTCAGCAGAGAGGGTGTGACACACCTCTGGTCCCCATCACTCAGGAGAGAGGTTTGACACAACTCTGTTCCCCATCACTGAGGAGAGAGGAGTGTGACACACCTCTCATCCCCATCACTCAGGAGAGAGGAGTGTGACACAACTCTGGTCTCCATCACTCAGGAGAGAGAAGTGTGACACACCTCTGGTCCACATCACTCAGGAGAGTGAAGTGTGACACAACTCTGGTCCCTATCACTCAGGAGAGAGGAGTGTAACACACCTCTGGTCCCCATCACTCAGGAGAGAGGGTGTGACACACCTCTGGTCCATATCACTCAGGAGAGAAGAGTGTGACATAACTCTGGTCCCGATCACTCAGGAGAGAGGAGTGTGACACAACTATGGTCTCCATCACTCAGGAGAGAGGAGTGTGACACACCTCTGGTCCATATCACTCAGGAGAGAAGAGTGTGACATAACTCTGCTCCCCATCACTCAGGAGAGAGGAGTGTGACACAAGTATCGTCTCCATCACTCAGGCGAGAGGAGTGTGACACAACTCTGGTCCCCATCACTGACGAGAGAGGAGTGTGACACACCTCTGGTCCCCATCACTCATGAGAGAGAAGTGTGACATACCTCTGGTCCCCATGACTGAGGAGAGAGGAGTGTGACAAACCTCTGGTCCCCATCACTCAGGAGAGAGGAGTGTGACACACCTCTGGTCCCCATCACTCACGAGAGAGAAGTGTGACATACCTCTGGTCCCCATGACTGAGGAGAGAGGAGTGTGACACAACTCTGGTCCCCATCACTCAGGAGAGAGAAGTGTGACACACCTCTGGTCCACATCACTCAGCAGAGGGGAGTGTGACACAACTCTGGTCCACATCACGCAGGAGAGAGGAGTGTGACACAACTCTGGTCCCCATCACTCAGGAGAGAGGAGTGTGACACAACTGTGGTCTCCATTACTCAGGAGAGAGAAGGGTGACACAACTCTGGTCCCCATCACTCAGGAGAGAGGAGTGTGACACACCTCTGGTCCCCATCACTCAGGAGAGAGAAGTGTGACACAACTCTGGTCCCCATCACTCAGGAGAGAGAAGTGTGACATAACTCTGGTCTCTATCACTCAGGAGAGAGAAGTGTGACACAACTCTGGTCCCCATCACTCAGCAGAGAGGAGTGTGACACAACTCTGGTCCCCATCACTCAGGAGAGAGAAGTGTGACACAACTCTGGTCCACATCACTCAGGAGAGAGCAGTGTGACACACCTCTCGTCCCCATCACTCAGGAGAGAGAAGTGTGACACAACTCTGGTCCCCATCACTCAGCAGAGAGGAGTGTGACACACCTCTGGTCCCCATCACTCAGGAGAGGTGTGACACAACTCTGTTCCCCATCACTGAGGAGAGAGGAGTGTGACACACCTCTCATCCCCATCACTCAGGAGAGAGGAGTGTGACACACCTCTGGTCCACATCACTCAGGAGAGAGGAGTGTGACACAACTCTGGTCCCCATCACTCAGGAGAGAGAAGTGTGACACACCTCTGGTCCACATCACTCAGGTGAGTGAAGTGTGACACAACTCTGGTCTCTATCACTCAGGAGAGAGAAGTGTGACACAACTCTGGTCCCGATCACTCAGCAGAGAGGAGTGTGACACAACTCTGGTCCCCATCACTCAGGAGAGAGAAGTGTGACACAACTCTGGTCCACATCACTCAGGAGAGAGCAGTGTGACACACCTCTCGTCCCCATCACTCAGGAGAGAGAAGTGTGACACAACTCTGGTCCCCATCACTCAGCAGAGAGGAGTGTGACACACCTCTGGTCCCCATCACTCAGGAGAGAGGTGTGACACAACTCTGTTCCCCATCACTGAGGAGAGAGGAGTGTGACACACCTCTCATCCCCATCACTCAGGAGAGAGGAGTGTGACACACCTCTGGTCCACATCACTCAGGAGAGAGGAGTGTGACACAACTCTGGTCCCCATCACTCAGGAGAGAGAAGTGTGACACACCTCTGGTCCACATCACTCAGGTGAGTGAAGTGTGACACAACTCTGGTCCCTATCACTCAGGAGAGAGGAGTGTGACACAACTCTGGTCCATGTCACTAAGGAGAGCATAGTCTGACAAAAGCCTGTCACAGACGCAAGAACAGTGTAAAACAGATCCTGCCCCAGTCACAGACGAGACAACAGTGTGACATAGCCGTGATTACCATGACAGGCCAGAGTGGAGAGGACCACAGGTTTGGTTCCCACCATGGACCAAGGGAGAGGGCAATATCGTCCTTGTCTCCAATGCAGATCAGAGGGGAGATTACCAGAGCCCTGGTCCCCATCACTCAGGAGAGAGAAGTGTGACACAACTCTGGTCCCCATCACTCAGGAGAGAGAAGTGTGACACAACTCTGGTCCCCATCACTCAGGAGAGAGGAGTGTGACACAACTCTGGTCCCCATCACTCAGGAGAGAGAAGTGTGACACAACTCTGGTCCCCATCACTCAGGAGAGAGAAGTGTGACACAACTCTGGTCCCCATCACTCAGGAGAGAGAAGTGTGACATAACTCTGGTCCCTATCACTCAGGAGAGAGGAGTGTGACGCAACTCTGGTCCTTATCACTCATGAGAGAGGAGTGTGACACAACTCTGATCCCCATCACTCAGGAGAGACAAGTGTGACACAACTTAGGTCCCTATCACTCAGGAGAGAGGAGTGTGACGCAACTCTGGTCCCCATCACTCAGGAGAGAGAAGTGTGACACAACTCTGGTCCCCATCACTCAGCAGAGAGGAGTGTGACACAACTCTGGTCCCCATCACTCAGGAGAGAGAAGTGTGACACAACTCTGGTCCACATCACTCAGGAGAGAGCAGTGTGATACACCTCTCGTCCCCATCACTCAGGAGAGAGAAGTGTGACACAACTCTGGTCCCCATCACTCAGCAGAGAGGAGTGTGACACACCTCTGGTCCCCATCACTCAGGAGAGAGGTGTGACACAACTCTGTTCCCCATCACTGAGGAGAGAGGAGTGTGACACAACTCTGGTCCCCATCACTCAGGAGAGAGAAGTGTAACACAACTCTGGTCCACATCACTCAGGAGAGAGGAGTGTGACACACCTCTCATCCACATCACTCAGGAGAGAGAAGTGTGACACAACTCTGGTCCCCATAACTCAGCAGAGAGGAGTGTGACACACCTCTGGTCCCCATCACTCAGGAGAGAGGTGTGACACAACTCTGTTCCCCATCACTGAGGAGAGAGGAGTGTGACACACCTCTCATCCCCATCACTCAGGAGAGAGGAGTGTGACATACCTCTGGTCCACATCACTCAGGAGAGAGGAGTGTGACACAACTCTGGTCCCCATCACTCAGGAGAGAGAAGTGTGACACACCTCTGGTCCACATCACTCAGGAGAGTGAAGTGTGACACAACTCTGGTCCCTATCACTCAGGAGAGAGGAGTGTGACACAACTCAGGTCCACGTCACTAAGGAGAGCATAGTCTGACAAAAGCCTGTCACAGACGCAAGAACAGTGTAAAACAGATCCTGCCCCAGTCACAGACGAGACAACAGTGTGACACAGCCGTGATTACCATGACAGGCCAGAGTGGAGAGGACCACAGGTTTGGTTCCCACCATGGACCAAGGGAGAGGGCAATATCGTCCTTGTCTCCAATGCAGATCAGAGGGGAGATTACCAGAGCCCTGGTCCCCATCACTCAGGAGAGAGAAGTGTGACAAAACTCTGGTCCCCATCACTCAGGAGAGAGAAGTGTGACACAACTCTGGTCCCTATCACTCAGGAGAGAGGAGTGTGACGCAACTCTAGTCCTTATCACTCAGGAGAGAGGAGTGTGACACAACTCTGATCCCAATCACTCAGGAGAGACAAGTGTGACACAACTCTGGTCCCCATCACTCAGGAGAGAGGAGTGTGACGCAACTCTGGTCCCCATCACTCAGGAGAGAGAAGTGTGACACAACTCTGGTCCCCATCACTCAGCAGAGAGGAGTGTGACACAACTCTGGTCCCCATCACTCAGGAGAGAGAAGTGTGACACAACTCTGGTCCACATCACTCAGGAGAGAGCAGTGTGATACACCTCTCATCCCCATCACTCAGGAGAGAGAAGTGTGACACAACTCCGGTCCCCATCACTCAGCAGAGAGAAGTGTGACACACCTCTGGTCCACATCAATCAGGAGAGACAAGTGTGACACAACTCTGGTCCCTATCACTCAGTAGAGAGGAGTGTGACGCAACTCTGGTCCCCATCACTGAGAAGAGAGGAGTGTGATACACCTCTCTACCCCATCACTCAGGAGAGAGAAGTGTGACACACCTATCCTCCCCATCACTCAGGAGAGAGGAGTGTGATACACCTCTGGTCCCCATCACTCAGGAGAGATGAGTGTGACACAACTCTGATCCCCATCACTCAGGAGAGACAAGTGTGACACAACTCTGGTCCCTATCACTCAGGAGAGAGGAGTGTGACGCAACTCTGGTCCCCATCACTCAGGAGAGAGAAGTGTGACATAACTCTGGTCCCTATCACTCAGGAGAGAGGAGTGTGACGCAACTCTGGTCCTTATCACTCAGGAGAGAGGAGTGTGACACAACTCTGATCCCCATCACTCAGGAGAGACAAGTGTGACACAACTCTGGTCCCTATCACTCAGGAGAGAGGAGTGTGACGCAACTCTGGTCCCCATCACTCAGGAGAGAGAAGTGTGACACAACTCTGGTCCCCATCACTCAGCAGAGAGGAGTGTGACACAACTCTGGTCCCCATCACTCAGGAGAGAGAAGTGTGACACAACTCTGGTCCACATCACTCAGGAGAGAGCAGTGTGACACACCTCTCGTCCCCATCACTCAGGAGAGAGAAGTGTGACACAACTCTGGTCCCCATCACTCAGCAGAGAGGGGTGTGACACACCTCTGGTCCCCATCACTCAGGAGAGAGGTTTGACACAACTCTGTTCCCCATCACTGAGGAGAGAGGAGTGTGACACACCTCTCATCCCCATCACTCAGGAGAGAGGAGTGTGACACACCTCTGGTCCACATCACTCAGGAGAGAGGAGTGTGACACAACTCTGGTCCCCATCACTCAGGAGAGAGAAGTGTGACACACCTCTGGTCCACATCACTCAGGAGAGTGAAGTGTGACACAACTCTGGTCCCTATCACTCAGGAGAGAGGAGTGTGACACAACTCTGGTCCACGTCACTAAGGAGAGCATAGTCTGACAAAAGCCTGTCACAGACGCAAGAACAGTGTAAAACAGATCCTGCCCCAGTCACAGACGAGACAACAGTGTGACATAGCCGTGATTACCATGACAGGCCAGAGTGGAGAGGACCACAGGTTTGGTTCCCACCATGGACCAAGGGAGAGGGCAATATCGTCCTTGTCTCCAATGCAGATCAGAGGGGAGATTACCAGAGCCCTGGTCCCCATCACTCAGGAGAGAGAAGTGTGACACAACTCTGGTCCCCATCACTCAGGAGAGAGAAGTGTGACACAACTCTGGTCCCCATCACTCAGGAGAGAGAAGTGTGACACAACTCTGGTCCCCATCACTCAGGAGAGAGAAGTGTGACATAACTCTGGTCCCTATCACTCAGGAGAGAGGAGTGTGACGCAACTCTGGTCCTTATCACTCAGGAGAGAGGAGTGTGACACAACTCTGATCCCCATCACTCAGGAGAGACAAGTGTGACACAACTCTGGTCCCTATCACTCAGAGAGAGGAGTGTGACGCAACTCTGGTCCCCATCACTCAGGAGAGAGAAGAGTGACACAACTCTGGTCCCCATCACTCAGCAGAGAGGAGTGTGACACAACTCTGGTCCCCATCACTCAGAGAGAGAAGTGTGACACAACTCTGGTCCACATCACTCAGGAGAGAGCAGTGTGACACACCTCTCGTCCCCATCACTCAGGAGAGAGAAGTGTGACACAACTCTGGTCCCCATCACTCAGCAGAGAGGAGTGTGACACACCTCTGGTCCCCATCACTCAGGAGAGAGGTGTGACACAACTCTGTTCCCCATCACTGAGGAGAGAGGAGTGTGACACACCTCTCATCCCATCACTCAGGAGAGAGGAGTGTGACACACCTCTGGTCCACATCACTCAGGAGAGAGGAGTGTGACACAACTCTGGTCCCCATCACTCAGGAGAGAGAAGTGTGACACACCTCTGGTCCACATCACTCAGGAGAGTGAAGTGTGACACAACTCTGGTCCCTATCACTCAGGAGAGAGGAGTGTGACACAACTCTAGTCCACGTCACTAAGGAGAGCATAGTCTGACAAAAGCCTGTCACAGACGCAAGAACAGTGTAAAACAGATCCTGCCCCAGTCACAGACGAGACAACAGTATGACACAGCCGTGATTACCATGACAGGCCAGAGTGGAGCGGACCACAGGTTTGGTTCCCACCATGGACCAAGGGAGAGGGCAATATCGTCCTTGTCTCCAATGCAGATCAGAGGGGAGATTACCAGAGCCCTGGTCCCCATCACTCAGGAGAGAGAAGTGTGACACAACTCTGGTCCCCATCACTCAGCAGAGAGGAGTGTGACACAACTCTGGTCCCCATCACTCAGGAGAGAGAAGTGTGACACAACTCTGGTCCACATCACTCAGGAGAGAGGAGTGTGACACACCTCTCGTCCCCATCACTCAGGAGAGAGAAGTGTGACACAACTCTGGTCCCCATCACTCAGCAGAGAGGAGTGTGACACACCTCTGGTCCCCATCACTCAGGAGAGAGGTGTGACACAACTCTGTTCCCCATCACTGAGGAGAGAGGAGTGTGACACACCTCTCATCCCCATCACTCAGTGTTAAAGATTGCAGGAATCGCTGTTAGCATGAGCTGAAAGCCATTTTGTACTTGGCAGCCATTTTAGTTAGCCATGTGGTCGCCATGTGCTTTCTCCCTCTTCCAGAGTCTTGCACATGCTCAGAGAGGCCTAGCTGGTAGAATGCACCTGCTCCTAGTATAGAACTGTCAGGCTATTCTTACTCATGTAAGCAGTTTAGTCTCCCTCCCACTTTGTGGAGCAAGCAAATTTTGTATACCCATATTAGTCAATAAGCATGCTTGTATGTGCTAGGACCTCCCCTTGATTTTATGCGGACTATATAACAAATGCATATATAAGGACCCTGTTCTCTGCACTCATTAGAATGCCTCCTACAGTGGCCTGCGGGTACCGTAAAATGCAATCTCCCTCATCTGAGGTTAATAAAACATGTTTTTTGATATTACAGCTTCTGTGCCAATCTCTTCCTTGTTGGTCTTAAGGACCAGATGTATCAGTGAACCCCTAAGAAGGTTTTTATTTCTACAAATGGCGCCCGAAAGTGGACCTCATCAGTGCTTCGGCTATCCAAGGGAGTGGTCTTGAAGGGAGACAGGAATCTACTGAGGAGTACAGGACAGGAATCTACTGAGGAGGTACCCTGCGCACGGAGATTGTTTGTCTTCCAGCCCAGTATATTTCTGGTCTTCCTGATCTGATCCTCCAAGTGTTTGCCGCTCCTGACTGAGAACTTCTTTGGCGTGAGTATTTTAAAACGACCGTTAGGTCACTCAGAACTTGGCAGTTGGAATCTGGACACCATTTGATTGGTAAGAGCCGTTTTGCGGCACTTGCTGTTGGTTTGATGCCTTTGATTGGTAAGGTAGTTTTAGTAACACTTACTGTGGCTTTGTTTGTATGATTGGCCAATTTTGGAATTTGTTTTGTAAGTTATATATGCATTGCAATTCATATAGGCAGGTAATGAGGAGATTTTTCTCTAACTTTGAAAACTTGAACGGCACACATTGTGTTAAGTGTCACTTGGAGTATAATATTATATATGCTATAATATTTTTGGCATGCCTGCTTCTAGCACACTTTGTTGAAAGTGTTGCTGTTTTGGAGGTACCGATATGGATTTAGGAAGTACTTAGTTGACTCCCCTCAGAGGGGATACCTAAATAGGTTTACGTATAGTAAAAAGATATTTCTTCCTTGGTGACTAAGTACCCCATGGAACTAAATATGTACATAAAACGGATCCGGATCTGCGCACTTAGTAACATTCATAAGTGGTGATATGCAGAGCGCTTTTTGAGTGTTCTACCAGCCAAAACTGGCGAATTTGGTGTATTTTGGCTTCTTGACCATGGAACAGTTTTTTGGGCTACTTTTGAGAGCTCTTCTTGTAAATATGACTTACAATTAGTATTTACAAATCGGTTGGTCTTGCGTACACTTTGTAAGCAGTCCTAAGTGTTGATTTGTGGGTTAAATGTGTGTTTAAATGTCTATGTGGGGTTTGTGGTTTGACATTGGTAATACTTGTGTGAGTACTCTTTGTGAAAGAATGTCTAGCTTTAAGCGCGCTGTGTTGTGTACTCTGCGTGTATGACCCCCTTCTGTAACTGTCTGAATGAGCTCAATGAGTTTGTTTATGTTTTTTGCTGTCATCATTCTGTTATGCAAAATGTCATTTAGTTACTTACATATTAAATAAAAATCCAGAAACTAATTATATAACATATGCTAAACAGCTGCATGTTACTATTAAATTGACAGAGTACAACACTGTACATGTGTGCAAATTGCCACAATGCTAAAGATAAAATTAGAATTCGTATTCAATAGGATTAAAATAGGCCTCATATAGAGGAAATAAAAACGAAATTGTGTGTTTTGTAATCAATAGACTAAAATACATGTTACAGCATTTTCCTTAAATACATTGTATTAGACATTAAAAGGCATGCACATCATATGAGTGAATTTGGTCGTTGCTGAACTAAATACACATTATAGAAAGATAGATTTGACTGCATTGAAATGCCTCAGTTTTTAAATAGACTGTGACATGCTTTTCTTTCAGCACCCGAGAAAAAAGCTTTCCAACAGCTGTGTTTAAACTGACTAACTGAAAAGAAACTGTTTGACACAGCAAATGGGGATTTAACTCTGTCAGGGTATTTCAAATAATAAAGGGTTTTTTTTCCTGAGAAAGGCGTGAAAATTCGACGCCTGCTGACAAACAACAGCTGCATAAATAGCATATGGCTATTCCTGATCACGGCCACAGACAGGAATGCTGAGTCAGCGAAATTTTAAGTCAGTGTAAAACTGGTATAAGGGCCTGCATTATTTTAAAGGTTTCAAAAAAACCAGTTTCATTATTTTGGATAACAGAGAACAAAATTGAAAGTAGGGATTTCCTTTCTTAATGCCTTTTTTTCATAAGTACATCTGTGGTTCTGATGTTAAATGATAACTGTCCTTTTAAAAAGTGGCGCAGACTTTTCCTGTTTCAAGTAAGGCTTCTGTGCTTAGGGTTATGAATGAATGCGTTTAAATATGATAGGCTACGAATGAAGCTTGCTTTTCAAATGTGGAATCATCAAAATGGTTGGTTTTGATTAAAAAATAAATAAATACAAATAATTATATGAAAAAAATATATTGTTAAACATAAATGCTTTAAATTCGTTTTTTCATCTTTATAAAGCCTAATCATCATACTGTGAATTCCTAGTATCAAAGTTGGATTTAAGCAGTGCTGTACCGCAATAAGAAGGGAACTTAAATGTGAAATGTCACTTTACCCAGCCGTACAAAACTCATTTTTATAAGGGTATATCTTATACATTTCTGATTTCCCATTCCTGGGCTATCTAGAGAACACTCTGGGGGTTCCTATTATGCAAAAATATTGTAGGATATTCATTTTTAAGTGCCCCTACCACCAAAGTCGAAATTGAGCTAAATTCACAATTTTACAAGCAGTTCTACCACTCAAGGCAGTTTTAACGTGCTCTTAGGCTTCAATAAAAGTATACATATGCAAATATAGAACAAACAGCTGATCTCTGTATTACTAGACTGCACACCACTGTACATAAATGAAAATAAGTATACAGAAGAGCAGACGTTATTATCCTACCTTTAAATTATTGGCAAACGGATCGGACAGGACTGCCTTTTAGCTGTGATTCTCCAGAGTTGCTTTGCATTACGAAAACCGCATGGCAAGCCTTGCACAAACAAAATGAGCAGCTGCTGAACGGGTCAAAGGTCGGAGTTCTGCATTTAGCAACTTAGCAGGGTGAAGGGTAATGTTTGCTGGGACACTTCGACCTTCGAAAAGTTTTTGAAAGACGAGATGATAGCGCAAAGAGAGAAAGAGAAGCTTTGCTTCCTATTTTTGGCAAACACACGTTTAGCGCAATCATATGAAACGAAGGAAAACAACCCTCAGTTGAGCATTGATCTGCCAGGTATATAAAATAATGGTTTTAGTTTAAAGAATACTGTGTAGGGGCTACGATAAGGAGGAAATGGATTTTAGTTTGCATTTATGCGCCCTCATGTTAATCAAGTACAATTGCTCAAGGAATTGATACATTTGTTGCTGACGCTTTCTACAGTACTCGATGTGCTTGAATCAGAGAATAGCCACTTTCTAAGATATCTCCTACAAGTTTGTTTGTGCCCAGTTGCTACAAATAGGGGTTGAAAGTGTTGACAGAAGTAAAACCTGTTTCAGGTTTTCCTACTGTCAAAATGGGGGAAGGAGGCTAGCTCCTGTACAAATTAAGGGTAGGCAAAATTATGTTTTCTCTCTTCTTTTTCTCACTTTTTTTTTTTGAGTCTGTCTAAGCTGTCTAGGAAATAGCCATGAGACATTTCATTGGCTATTCAGTAATACTGTTTTAAAAATTGTTAGCATTAATAAAATGATCAAATCTATGTTATGTTACTGCCCATCCTGTATGAAAGAATGAGTAGAACAGATTGATGTTCCCTTATTTGATCTTTAAGGAGAACTGTATAGTGGCGGTTTCTGTTCAAAAATCTCAGGTGGCAACACTATTATTGTTTATGTTATTCTCATGTTCTATACAGTTTTGCAAGGGCATTGCTAGTCTTTTATTAGCTAGTCTCTGTCAATAAGCTGACAGCCCTTATTAGAGCTGGAGATAGGGTTTTTTTTCCTTTTGAAAATGATGTTGCATAGTCCAGATCGTGAAAAGTACAATGCAGGAAAGACGCTCATGTGATCCTTAGCAAACATTTTGAAGGAAAATATTGTTTTATAGGAATTTGTTTGTCATAACATGTTCTGCTGGAGAAAATGTACTCACTATGTTGAAGTTTAGTTCTTTTTGCAATAAGAATCCCTGTTAAATTAGCAGTTTTAGATTTTCCTGCTGCACCTATAACATGAGAGCATGGTCCTAAGCATAACATGTAAGAGAAATTATTTTACAAGTGTCTGCAGTCCTGTACAAGTAATGTAAAATCTATGAGTAAAAGTGTAGAACATTTCCTTTTTCTTGAGGGTTCTTCAGATTGGTAATATAGGAATACACCAATGTAAGTATTTGGAGTATGTCTGTATTGTTTTTCTCTTTTCCTCAGAATTTAGTAAATGAACACAGACTTCCTTGGCTGTTTGGGATTGGGTGATGTATTACTCTTGTCAGTTCACCAAAACGTTCCTTTTATACTTGCCAATAGGTCCAGGGTTTTCTACTCTCAGATAGATGAAGTGGCTCTTGGGTGCCTTGCTAATGTATGGGGCGCCCCAGGACTAAGAGAGTATTCTGAGACTATCCTCTCTGTTGTTAGATTATTTCTGTGCCTTGTCTAAAGACCTCTTGTTCTGTCCACCAATAGATATTTGCTGCCTTACAACCATTGCCAGAGGGGCCCGGACATCAGATCCAGCCTGGGAGTCAGCACCAGTCCAGCCTACAGTCAAAGTGAAAGGAACCAGCATAGGCGTTGCTGGCAACTAGGACCTCAGTGAAGGCGGAAGCACTGGGACGTGAAGTGTGTACCCCTGCCACTGTCTTGGGCGAAAGACGGGGTTACAAATCAGGATGGAGAAATCTTTGTGTGGATCCAGTTTTTGATGCCCAGCTGAGAGAGTCACAGAACGACAAGGACGGCAAGGAGGCTTTTGCTTGAGGTGACCCCCTTTGAAACAAGGGTTGCTTCAGGCCTTTGAGTCCTGGTCCCAAGTGAATGCAAGTCTATGCCTTTGTTTGTTGATCAAGAGATGCCCGAGCACACTGGGTACAATTTGTGGCCCTAACAAAAGAGCAGTGCGCCAGAGGTGCAATACAGGAGTTAGGGAAGGACTTGAGTTTAGGGTACAGGTGCTGTGCCCTTGGTGCCTGTTAGATTAAAGTGAAGAAAACTGGTGCACTGCCTGAGACACTGGACAGGATCATTGAGGGTATTTGCCCTGTGGGGGGGTGATTGCCCTATCCTGAAAGAAAGACTTTTCCTTCTCCGTGATTCTTGAGTTGCGAGTTGTGCAGCTCCACCGTGGGAACAACAAGAGCCTGCCTGTGAGGCTCAAACGGACACAGGGAGAAGACTCCCCTCTGGCTGTTGGTTCTAGAAATTCCCAAGGACTCTTTTTTTGTTAGTAATGTACCCCTTTGGTCGTCCCATTTTTTTGGGAGGAGCAGCCCTTTGCGGCTCCTTGTCCTAATTCCTATGGCCCTGTGTGGTCCTCCTGGTCCCCCGGAGCCACAATTGTTTTTGTAATAATATGTCTGATTGCTTTAATATTTTTTAAGAGTAATGTTTATTCTGCACGAGAAAAGTTCATCTGAGCATGTTACTTTACTCTTTCCTTAAGTATATTAATTGATAATTTAGCCCTCATAAAAAATACTGAGAAAGTCTATTGAAAATGTTTTTATTAGGTATGTGCTGTTGGCTATTTTGAAATTGACTTGACGAGCCCCCATCAGAGCCCTGAAACTTAAAATTAGACTAGATGGTTTTGGTATTTGCTTTCTGCTTAGGATTGGAAAATATTGAGATTTCTGTTTGAGATAATAGTCATTATTCTCTCTTGCTACCTGTATGACCCAATGCTCTGTTCACTTAGTACTCCTGCTTATACCTTGTATATACCTGCTTAATGAAATATTTAGAATGTAAATGCCCACCTAGCATAGGATATTGATGAATTTATGAGAAGAAAATGTGCAAAATATTTTCTATGTCTCTACTAGATCATGGGAATGTCTTTAGCTCATGCTAAAAGGATCATCTGTTAAAGATTGCAGGAATCGCTGTTAGCATGAGCTGAAAGCCATTTTGTACTTGGCAGCCATTTTAGTTAGCCATGTGCTCGCCATGTGCTTTCTCCCTCTTCCAGAGTCTTGCACATGCTCAGAGAGGCCTAGCTGGTAGAATGCACCTGCTCCTAGTATAGAACTGTCAGGCTATTCTTACTCATGTAAGCAGTTTAGTCTCCCCTCCCACTTTGTGGAGCAAGCAAATTTTGTATACCCATATTAGTCAATAAGCATGCTTGTATGTGCTAGGACCTCCCCTTGATTTTATGCTGACTATATAACAAATGCATATATAAGGACCCTGTTCTCTGCACTCATTAGAATGCCTCCTACAGTGGCCTGCGGGTACCGTAAGATGCAATCTCCCTCATCTGAGGTTAATAAAACATGTTTTTTGATATTACAGCTTCTGTGCCAATCTCTTCCTTGTTGGTCTTAAGGACCAGATGTATCAGTGAACCCCTAAGAAGGTTTTTATTTCTACATCAGGAGAGAGGAGTGTGACACACCTCTTGTCCACATCACTCAGGAGAGAGGAGTGTGACACAACTCTGGTCCCCATCACTCAGGAGAGAGAAGTGTGACACACCTCTGGTCCACATCACTCAGGAGAGTGAAGTGTGACACAACTCAGGTCCACGTCACTAAGGAGAGCATAGTCTGACAAAAGCCTGTCACAGACGCAAGAACAGTGTAAAACAGATCCTGCCCCAGTCACAGACGAGACAACAGTGTGACACAGCAGTGATTACCATGACAGGCCAGAGTGGAGAGGACCACAGGTTTGGTTCCCACCATGGACCAAGGGAGAGGGCAATATCGTCCTTGTCTCCAATGCAGATCAGAGGGGAGATTACCAGAGCCCTGGTCCCCATCACTCAGGAGAGAGAAGTGTGACAAAACTCTGGTCCCCATCACTCAGGAGAGAGAAGTGTGACACAACTCTGGTCCCTATCACTCAGGAGAGAGGAGTGTGACGCAACTCTAGTCCTTATCACTCAGGAGAGAGGAGTGTGACACAACTCTGATCCCAATCACTCAGGAGAGACAAGTGTGACACAACTCTGGTCCCCATCACTCAGGAGAGAGAAGTGTGAAACAACTCTGGTCCCCATCACTGATGAGAGAGAAGTGTGACGCAACTCTGGTCCCCATCACTCAGCAGAGAGGAGTGTGACACAACTCTGGTCCCCATCACTGAGGAGAGAGGAGTGTGATACACCTCTCTACCCCATCACTCAGGAGAGAGAAGTGTGACACACCTATCCTCCCCATCACTCAGGAGAGAGGAGTGTGATACACCTCTGGTCCCCATCACTCAGGAGAGATGAGTGTGACACGCCTCTGGTCCACATCACTGAGGAGAGAGGAGTGTGACACACCTCTGGTCCACATCACGGAGGAGAGAGGAGTGTGACACAACTCTGGTCCCCATCACTCAGGAGAGTAGAGTGACACAACTCTGGTCCCCATCACTCAGGAGAGAGAAGTGTGAAACAACTCTGGTCCCCATCACTGATGAGAGAGGAGTGTGACACAACTCTGGTCCACATCACTCAGGAGAGAGGAGTGTGACACAACTCTGGTCCCCATCACTCAGGAGAGTAGAGTGACACAACTCTGGTCCACATCACTGAGAAGAGCTTAGTGTGACAGAACCCTGTCACAGACTAAAGAATAGTGTAAAAAAGATCCTGCCCCAGTCACAGACGAGACAACAGTATGACACAGCCGTGATTACCATGACAGACCAGAGTGGAGAGGACCACAGGTTTGGTTCCCACCATGGACCAAGGGAGAGGGCAATATCTTCCTTGTCTCCAACGCAGATCAGAGGGGAGATTACCAGAGCCCTGGTCCCCATCACTCAGGAGAGAGAAGTGTGACACAACGCTGGTCCTCATCACTCAGGAGAGAGAAGTGTGACACAACTCTGGTCCCTATCACTCAGGAGAGAGGAGTGTGACACAACTCTGGTCCTCATCACTCAGGAGAGAGAAGTGTGACACAACTCTGGTCCCCATCACTCAGCAGAGAGGAGTGTGACACAACTCTGGTCCCCATCACTCAGGAGAGAGGAGTGTGACACAACTCTGGTGCCCATCACTCGGGAGAGAGAAGTGTGACACAACTCTGGTCCCCATCACTCAGGAGAGAGAAGTGTGACACAACTCTGGTCCCCATCACTCAGGAGAGAGGAGTGCGACACAACTCTGGTCCCCATCACTCAGGAGAGAGGAGTGTGACACAACTCTGGTCCCCATCACTCAGGAGAGAGGAGTGTGACACAACTCTGGTCCCCATCACTCAGGAGAGAGAAGTGTGACACAACTCTGGTCCCCATCACTCAGGAGAGAGGAGTGTGACACAACTCTGGTCCCCATCACTCAGGAGAGAGAAGTGTGACACACCTCTGGTCCCCATCACTCAGGAGAGAGAAGTGTGACACAACTCTGGTCCACATCACTGAGGAGAGCATAGTCTAACAAAACCCTGGCACAGACGGAAGAACAGTGTAAAACAGATCCTGCCTCCGTCACAGACGAGACAACAGTGTGACACAGCCGTGATTCTTATGACAGACCAGAGTGGAGAGGACCACAGGTTTGGTTCCCACCATGGACCAAGGGAGAGGGCAATATCGTCCTTGTGTCCAATGCAGATCAGAGGGGAGATTACCAGAGCCCTGGTCCCCATCACTCAGAAGAGAGAAGTGTGACACAACGCTGGTCCCCATCACTCAGCAGAGAGAAGTGTGACACAACGCTGGTCCCCATCACTCAGCAGAGAGGAGTGTGACACAACTCTGGTCCCCATCACTCAGCAGAGAGGAGTGTGACACAACTCTGGTCCCCATCACTGAGGAGAGAGGAGTGTGATACACCTCTCTACCCCATCACTCAGGAGAGAGAAGTGTGACACAACTCTGGTCCCCATCACTTAGGAGAGAGAAGTTGTCATGTAGTTCCTATATATCCTATACAGGACCTGCGCGTTTGGATAACCTAAACTGTGGGTTTGGTGGCAGACTGATTCCGAGCACCCCCACCGGATACGTTAGCCTGTCTGTATCAGCTAGCTCACAGTGCCACTAGAATCTCCTCTTATCGGGGAGAGAATAGTTTCTGGCAACCTCAGAACATGACAACCCTGATCCCCCAGGATCGTGGAAACAATATACTACTTTTCGCTCAGTCACTCGTGCTCACTTAGTTTGTCTCAGAGATACACAGAATAAACAGTCTGGGCGTTTCAATAAGGATTTATTGAACAGTTTTTATTCTAGTGTAGAATATATGAGCTGCAACAACCACAAGACAGTAGCAGAGATATATGATTAGCAATACTACAAAAGTAAAGGGATGGTATAGTTCTACCATCTTGCAGAAATCATGAATATATACAAGTACATAAAACACATGATAAAAAGTGCAACCTAAAAGTGCGTACTCCTGCGATGTCTCCCTAACTAGATGTACCTAAATGTACCTAGCATCTGTGTAGGTGATATGCCAAGAATCCCTCTAGGATCTAGTCCACCCCATTACCTGAGAGTTAGAGAATGTGGGACCCGGTCCTTGTCTCGAGTTGGACACCCCGCGAGGGATGTTAGACCACTGCTAGCTGGAGCGTCTGCATGCAGGAACCTCAGCGTCTCTGGTGTCAGCCGGGAAGTCACGGTCTCCTCTGTCTGTCTAAGCAAGACATGATGTATATATTCCCACAGGTCTCCCCAGGGGTCCTACCTTGCTGTGTTACTGTGTCGGCTTAAAGGATGACGTCGGGCTTGAACTTTAACATAGATATTATATAGGAGATGTTCATCCTGCTGTGAGTCCTGCTGTGTTTCCAAGAAGCCTCATGCATAATGTATGAGTTTCGAACCAGGGAAAAATCTGCGTTCTGAAATGCAGTGTCGTATCTAGGTAAAAGGTCAGTCCCTATGAACCGTTATGTATGTAATGTAGGGAAGGATATAGGTGAAAGGTTGCAGTGTTACCTGCGCCTATATAGGGTACCTATATGGAATATAACACCCACTCCTCTTCCGACTGGACGACATATGTAACCTATAAGTGTACTGCCATTCTAACTAAACATTGGTATGCACCAAGGGTTAAAAACATTTCATTAGCTAAAAATGTTTAAAAAACGTCTAAAAAAAATTCTAAAATGATTTTTAAAAAATGTAAACAGAAAATTTCTTGCAGGCCTTAGCTCTAAAAGTGTCCATTGATATAGTCCAAACCACTATAAGCATTAGAAAGCCATTCATACCCAAATAAATGAAAAAGGAATGTCAATTTTGTCTGAGTTCCAAATTGAGCTTGTTATTAAAAAAGGGCGAATTTCTTACAGCACATGACGAGCTAAAATGAGTCAATTGTTTATGTGTCCTGGCTGGTAGACGCAACACTTTCGTTGCTTGCTTCCGCAGTAGACGGCCCCTGTAACACCTCGCAGAGTACGTCAATAGAGCACAGATGATGTTCTACGCTGTCCACAGCCGGTGCCGGGCAGCCTGTGCGCCGTCCTAAGCCTGGGTGTCAGTGGAGGAGCCGGTGTCCATACCAACAGGTGGAGTTACTACCTGCGGTGGCTCAAGGAATGGCGCCATCAACATAGGAATATGCTGAGGACATTGCAGAACATGGGCCGTTATCGGGTCCAGTAGAGCATTCACGTCCGGTTGCGCACATGATGGGAGTGTTAAACAAAGGTCTAACACGCATTCTTCTCCGCAAAACAGGCATTGGAGGACAGGTAAGATGCAGTCCATCCAGACTGGTCGAAATGACAAGAACCAATATGCACTTAGTTCTCTCAGGCGAGGCGTGCCTAGATGTTGTACCATTTGGTCACGGTATTTCCGCTCAAGGAGCGCTTTTTCCATCTCCTTGGTGATGGGGACGTCCATTGCGTAGCAGATAGAAGACAATCAGGATAACTGCTATTAGAAACAGGATCAGCGGAAGTCCTCCAAAGATGCTTCCGAATACGGAGTGTATGAAGTCTGGTATAACTCCAAGTACCGTCTGAAAGGTGCTTAGAAGTCCAGAACCTATGGTCTTAAATAGGTGGACAATGCCAGTCGTATCAGACATCTTAAAGATACGATTCACCATTTCTACGAAATGGAAAGGGCAGTTTGTATTAATAAGCGCCTGTATCTCAGCTGAAGACCTTGCGGTCTCGAGTTCAAAAGTCTCTCGAGCGGAGGTTAAGGGCACAGACTTCTGTAAAAGCATGGATTTCATTCTGCCTAGAGTATCAAACCGTATTAAAGAAACATTCAGTGAAGGTCATAACGGTGCCTCCCTGACTGTATGTGTCGGTGGAAACAATACTTGCATACAACAAGTAACCCTGGCGCTGACGGTTACCAGATATGCGATGCCCGGGAGGGTAAACAACCCAGACCATGAAACCGTCACCCCGAATGTTGTTACAACGCGGTCGTTACAACGACTGCGTTGTAACAATGCATACCATTACCACGCAAGTCGTAAACACGACTTGCGGAGGGGAGAGAAGGTGTTGGATTTAAAATCCAACACCTTCCCTACTGTCCGCACAGACTGGAGTTGGAATAGTAAATTATACTATTCCAACATCCAGCGCCCCCCTCCGCAAGTCGTGGTTACGACTTGCGTGGTAATGGTATGCGTTGTTACAACGCAGTCATTGTAACGACCGCGTTGTAACAACATGCGGGGTGACGGGCAGCGGGAAAAAGAGGCCTATTCGCCCGGGAGCATTCCACAGCAGCCTTGACTGTTCAGCATCAAGTAACTCCCATTCAAAAGTATCCCAAATGCTGGAGTAATCACTGCAGCTGGGGCACCCCTCAGATGACAGGACCAGTTCGCCACAGAACCATTACAAGCCCGTGCAGTAGAATGTCCTGACATATGAGCGATCTACTAAAAAGCGCTCTCACACCACTGAGAAACACTTCTCGATCCCCACTCAGGCATCGAAATCTGTATGGCAATTCCCAAGATTCCTTAATGTACTCCTTACCCATTTTTTCATATTTGCCTGCCTGCTTTTGTTCAAGGCAATACTGAAACTGAAAAGTAGTGACCGGTAGAGTTATGTGGCCATAGATTAGCCATTCTGTGTGTGGTGATTCTGCCACTGTGAATGGTAATCTATCCAGTTTTTCGATACACAGCATTGTACATTTTGCTCCCCTTTGTGCCATTTCTATCTGTTTATCTGTTAGATTGTATTCAGAAAACAGAGACGTACTGTTGATAAAATGCCAAGGCACATAGCCTGCACACAAAGATTGCAGTGTCCAGCTCAATAACATTATAGAACGTAACTGAGATTGCCTGTGTTGTAATATGGCCAAATCTTGTTCTAGAATGTCTATCGCAGAAGATACAATGTTTGCCTAAGGAATATATCCTGGAGGTTAATGTTGTTAACCCATTGTCTACCACTGCTAGAGATTTCTCTAAGTTTATACGGTCTAGGGGGGCGCTAGGTGGCGCACGAGCGGAATGGCCGTCCAGACGTGAGGCTCCCGCAGTCCGGCGCCGTTATCCTGCTGATTATCCTGCCCAGATGGCAAAAATCACCTAATAATAAGCGGAACCACGAGCCCGCAACCTAGGGAAGTGGCGAGGCGACTTTGATGCCTGCACGTCGCTGAATGCCGAAGCAGCGGAGGAGAGTGCAAGCCCCGCTGTGCGGCCCCGAGCGGTACGGAACTGCCGCTGGGCGCAGACACCTACGCAAGGACCGGGGCTTCCATGTGGCGCATGGGCCCGGGCGTTGCTGTGCCGGAGCAAAGGAGGTGGTGAGTGATCCAATGCCCCCACCATGCTCAATATCTGCAGGCAGGCCAGAGCGTACAGAAGGAACTAAGGCGCCCTAGAAACGTGAAGGTCCAGATATTAATGTGCGGCGGGAGGCCGATGTGAGGAGGTTGAGCGGTGCGGAACGAACACTGGGCGCAAGGGCCGACTCGGAGAGCAGGGCTCCCAAGTGGTGAGTAGGCCCGAGTACGGTGATATTGGAGTGTGCCAAAGCGGCGTTGTGCTTCCTGTACCGGAGGACTAGCAATAGCGGAACGTGTGCGCTGAACCGGACTAGCTTCACAGGGACCCCGCTGGTGTGTGGTGTGCAGTCGCAGTGGGGAGGCGTGCGGGTGGCGGATCGGCCATCTGCGGCTGTGTAGCTGTGCGCATTGACTGAAACGGAAGGCAAAAAGATATTTTCTGGAGGCAGACTCCGCAGTAGTTGCTGGGCCTCGAGGTCCGTGGGTGAGCGGAAGGCTTAGTCCAGACTCTTGGCCTCCAGTTGGGTGCTGGAAGATTAAAAGTGGTGAATACCCCAGTGTCGGACTGGGCCTCCTGCATTGGTGAACTGGCCAAAGCTGAATAAAGATGCAGCTATGTTCTAAAACACCCGGGATCCTGTCGTCATTGAGCGCAGGGCTGTAGTAGTGGGATCGTCGATAAGGTGACGAATCGAACATATGCGGCTATGTGGCAGGCATGCTGACATGGGGGACGGACAACATTAAATATTAGGAGAGGCGAAAAGGCACTTCCTGGTAGTAAATCCCGCAGTGGTTAGCGGGACACGCATCACGTAAATCAGTGAATCGCCACAAGCTACGCATCAGCAGCGGAACGGGGAGTGATCCTGAAGAACTAGGGGCAGGCGGAGAAGTAGGGAAAGCTACCTATAGATCAAGCGGGTCCTATGGCTGACTGAGGTCCGAGTATCTTCTCAGGTGGACACTAACGTAACTGTACTGCCATTGCCCAGGAGCCCGTCCTGCAGACAGCATTGGCAAAGAGGAGAGCTGGACTGGACTTCCGCTCTATTGTGGGCTGGGAAGCACTCCAAAAGAAAAACAGACACCGCAGGTACTGCGTCGTTCTTGGATCAGTCCTGGGGATCTCCTGGTGTGCCCCTTATCTCATATCGGACTCGTGGGCGCTCACAATGGGGAAACCAGATGCACGACAGCCGCGCCTTACATTTGAAGCGAAGAAGAGTGCCCGTCTGCAGATGGCGGAGGGAGATAGTGGCATGGCTGCGCCACAACAAGACTCACAATCCCCACAAGGTGACGACATGAAAGCGCTGCTACTGGAAGTCCGACAGGGCTTTGCTAACATTTCTGGCAAAATGGATACCCTAACCACGCGAATGGACGCAGTCGTCCGCAAAATAGAGGGCCATGAGGTGCGCATAAAAGAGACGGAGCAGCGTATATCAGACGCTGAAGATGCAACATCCCACATCCAAGACTCTGTCTCGCAGATGGATAAACTGCTAAAACTCATTGCTGCAAAGAATGAGGATATTGAAGCAAGGAGTCGGAGGAACAACATCCGCGTGCTGGGCATACCAGAAAGCACAAATACAGGCAAAATGGAGGACTATATCGAGAAATTGCTACTGGATGTGGTGGGGGTGAAGCTCCTTCATCACACTTCATAGTTGAGCGCGCCCATCGCTCCCTGGGCCCGAGGCCTCCCCTGGTAGTATGCCCAGACCCATAATTGCGCGCCTCCTGAATTATAGAGACAGGGACACTGCCCTCAGAGTGGCAAGGGAAAAGAAACAGTTGTGCTTTGAGGGGGTACCCTTCACCATGTATCCTGATTTTACTGCAACAGTGCAAGAGGAAAGACGCAAATTCCTCCCGGTGAAACAAAAACTACGACTGGCCCAAATAGATTATGCTCTCCTTTACCCTGCACGACTCAGGGTCACGCATCAGGGGAAGCAAGCGTTCTATGCGAAGCCCCAACAGGTGGAAGAATTTCTTAAGCGCCTTAAAAACCAGAAGAGGGATGGGACTGAGCCGGACGCCGCTTCAGGGACGCACTCGCCGCACACGGACTGATGATAGACCTGGGACATGGCGAGATACTCTCCTCACTGACCATTGGAAATATATGGACGTGCAGCAATGGACAAATACATCACTGATACTCCAACTAGTGGGCTAAGTGAATAAACAGGCGAGATATGCCAAGGGATGGGATGTACGGATCGAATGCAGCCGGACACCTTTGTGGCAGTCAGGGGTTTTGCTGTCATCGCGCGGCCCCTGTGTGGCACGAGGTACCCGTGTGCCACCCAGCAAGATTCCCCCTGAGGGTGATCCCCATAACAGATATCTTCTGGTCACTGACTGGACAAGTTAAACGTAATGTTCGTTTTTTCTGTGGGTAACAGGGAGGGGGAGGGACAAACACTACTGGCATGTTTGGGATGTTTCAGTGGGGGCGGTAGGGGTATGGGTTAATGAATGTTATGACACACACACTTTGCAGCACTTCACCGGTAGCTGTGGCTATCGGGGTATCCGAACACTACTGAGTACAGCATCACAATGTTGCAGATATTGCACCAAGGGGAGCCATGGGTGACACGAGGGATGTGGGGCAGCTGAGACTTATGTCCTGGAACATCAGGGGACTGGGAGACCCCCGGAAGCGTAGACAGATCTTGGCCTATTTAGATCGTCAACAGATTGACGTTGCTATGCTTCAAGAGACTCACATAAACCCAAACCTTCCTACTACATTTGCGAGCAAATGGGCGACGTGCAGATTGTTCTCTTCATACTCTTCCTATGCTCGAGGCGCGGCGATACTGATCAAACGACAGACGCCTTTTGTGCTAGCAGGCACAATGGCGGACCCACAGGGATGCTATGCGATGGTTTGGGGTCATCTGGGTATAGACTCAGTTACACTGGTATGCAGTTATGGTCCAAATGTAGACACTCCTGATTTCTTTACCACCCTCTGGGGTAAAATTGTAAATGTAGGCTCCACTCATATAATATGGGGGGGGGACTTTACCGTAGCCCTGGACCCGCTGCTTGATCGTTCCAATCCTGCACCGCATCATTATAATAAATCACAGGTAGCACTCCAGGGGATAATTGTAGGAGAGTAGGATCTGCTTCACAGGGGTACCCCCACTTTTTGCTGATACTTCACTGGTTTTCGACATTAGTCTGGCTGGGGCCCTGCTATTCAGAACCCCAGCCTAGCTGTTTCCTCTTTAAAAGGGTCTCCATGTGCCTTAGGCACATCACTGATTGGGATCTGGAGTGCCCTTGTAAGTCCCTAGTATATGGTATACTATGTACCAAGGGCATAGGTACCTCAGAGGCCTGCCAGGGGCTGCAGCATGTATTATGCCACCCCTGGTAGGCCATCCAAACTGACACCACAGGTCTGCTACTGCAGCCTGGGTAAGGTGGTGCATGCACCCCTTGCTGTGGTATAGGTTACCTATATCACTAAAAGCATACACACATATAAACCTATAAGTCACTCCTAAGGCAGGCCTTATCAATCCTAAAGGCAGAGTGCATGGTTCCTATGTGAGAGGGTGCCCCTGCATGAGCAGGGCCCCTCTGCAGCGTTCGGAGACCATCTCTGATGCTGTTTGTAGTGCAGCCTGACCATATACTCTTAAACGCATTATATCCTCGCGGTAAAATGCTAACTATGGAATGGCTGCACCTAAACATGTCGTGTTTGGTGTCAAACATCTTGGAATACTACCCCCCGCCAATCCTGGCGGTGGGGGTAGCATTCCACCCTTCTAGAGGGAAAGGCATGTTAACTCTGACGAGTCCGGTAACTTCTTTCCAGAGCCCTGGCATCACAAAATGGATGCTGCTGCCACAGACACGAGTCTGGCCTCCTGCTGCTGGACGAAACTCCGGCAGGGGAGGCCTGGACAATAGGTTTCCTGTCCCAGGGAGGTGTGACCACCTCCCCAGACAGGAACAATGTGTATTGGGGCTGGGCGGGAGCACTTTCGGGTGCTTTGAAGTCCTGCACTGGGGGCACATTTGGTGTCCCTGTGCATACCCCAGTTCAAACCGGATCAGGGGCTTGCAGCCCCTGCTTTGGCGCGAACTGGACAAAGGGAAAGGGGTGTAGCCACCCCTCTGCCCTGACCCACCCATAGGTGGGGCCACAGAGTAGTCCATCCCCTATTTTTAGAATAAAGGTAGGAACCCAGTCCTTAGGACTTTAGATTATACCTGGACGAAACTCTGAAACAGAATCCTGGACCTTCGACGCTCTACTCACGATTAGAGGACTGAAGAATCTCCCTTGGGGTCAAGGAGTGACTCCCCTGCTTGGCAGGCACCAAAGAAGCATCTGTCCGGTTCGCATCACTGAAGCTCCTGTCGGACGCCGAAGTCATCGCATCACCAGAGGTGGATTCTCAGACTTCCCCGAGGCTACCCTGAGTCCCCAGCAAAGCTGAGGCCCGTGGCTATCGTGGGTGACTTGAGACCGTGACCCCTGGACACCGAGCACATTTGCAAGTGCACCATCTTCTGGGTCTCCCAAGAAGTCGTGCTTTGGGCTCCGAGTAGCCCTAGCCTCCAGCACCACCTGCACCGAAGATCACTGGCCCCCACTCCACGAGTGTCCTGTAAGCCAGCTCCACGTGCGGCGTCACGAGGCTCCTTCGCGGTCGCTAGCCCGTTGGCTAGTAGCCCTTAACGAAGGCCAATCTTTTCTTTACTTGGCAGTCTGGTTGCTCCAGGCCTGCCCTCACTTACCCTCGCTGGGTGAGTTCCCCAGACCTTGCTGGTCTGCATCATCGACGATCTACATCTTACTCGAGACTTGCCGTTGCCAAGGCTTGTTGGGTCCAATCTGGTCGCCGACACCTCTGCACTCGACAGACATCGAGCAGCAGCCCGAATCCTGCTCCTGGTCGCCGACAACGCCTCCCGGACCTCGTGGCTGAAGAGTCAAGACGACCATCATCGAACCTGAAGCACTCGACATCGGTGGGCATCTGTCCATCACCTCCCTGGTCACTGGCTAGTGACCCAGACTCTGTCCCCTCTGCTTTCAGGTTCTTCAGAACTCCGATCCACTCTTGGATCCACCCGGACACTTTTCTCCTGGTCGCCAGCAGCACTTTGCAGCAGATCGCCATAAGAACCGACGACGAAACCCGACCCCGAAAGGCACCTATGCACCCGGCTTCCCTGGGTGAGGTAACACGAGTACTCCGGTGCTCCCGTGGGTAGAGACTCTTCAAAGTCCTAGATCTCAAAGGGTTTTGTCCTAGTCCTCTTCTAAGTGTCCCTTTCCTCTATTTTCCCGATCCCGACTTTCTCCATAGAAGTTAACGGCGTATCGCGGTTGTGTATTTACACTGCACGCGTCTCCCGTGGGTCCCCTGTGTCACTACCTTGGGTGGTTCCTTGTGGTCCAAGCACTTCTAGAGGCTCTAGGCCTAGTGTCTAGTTCAGTCGTGGTTCGCATACCACTTTATTGGTATATGGTTTGGTACGCCCCTAGGGCCCAAACGTGTATTTGTGCTATTACTGTGATTTAAGATCTTATAACCTATGTATTTCGAACTCTAGCCTCATAAAGAGACTAGAGGGGTGTGTTTAGTAATAAATACATATATTTTGAATATATACCTGGTGTGGTGCTCTTTCATTTGGTCACTCAAGAGATTATAGACTGGTAAAACAAGCTGCTTTACATTCCTTCAAGACTTAGCCTGAAGGCTGCTCTCCACAGCTACCACTAGGATAGCTTTCAATAAGGTTGTCTTTAACCTACCTACCATAAGAGTCGATTTGGACTGGTGCAAGGTGCCCACTATAATTAGTGGACAGCATATGCCAGGCCAACTTCTCACATTGGTGTGCAGCGTGTGGGATTCCAGCTTGCTATTGTTTTACCAGATAATCTCAATTGAATTGATCAACTGAAAACCACTAAAGGTACCTAAGGTACATATAATTTAAGCTTAGAATATCAGTAAGTTCTACTGAACTTAGAGTTGTGTGTTAAGGGATAGCACAACCCTTTCTACAACTCAAGAGAGTTTAGTAGGCCACACTAGAGTAGGTAGTGCATACACCACACCACACTAGTAATGTCTTTAAAAGCAGGATCCAAAGATGCCCTGCAGGAAGCCATGGAGCTTCCCCCTCCAAGTATGACACACTCCCATTCTTGGAACTGAGAGCTTTGTGTAACGTGAGGAAATTAAGGACAGGCCAAAGTCCCACCACCCAACACCTCCAGGAGTTGTTGGTGGCTTATGATCTTAGTAAGTCTTCAGAGACTGAAGGGGTAGGAGCAGAGGGTGGGCCAGCAGATGAGGAAGGGGCCAGGGGTACTACTACCCCCAGCCCCCCTCTGAAACTGACCAGGAGGGTGACAATGACCCTGACCTGGAAAACCCAATCCCTTCTGGGGAAGATGAAGATGAGGATCTGGAGAACCACACCTTTGTCCCCCCAGGAAGGATTATGAGTGTGCTCAGAAAGTCTAGGTCTCCTTCTCAGGAGTCTAACCACTCTGGCACCTCCATAGGGAGCTCTGTTTCTTCTCACAGGAGGGAATCCTCTCATGAGAGAAGAAAGAGACTGGTCCAGTATGAGGAAACTCAACTGGAGATCAGGAAGAAGCAATTGGCTTTAGATAGAGAATCCCTAGATCTCCTTAAAGAGAGAAGAAAGTTGGGACTAGAGTCCCATGGTGGCAGCCATGTCCCTAGAGATAGGGAAAGGTCCTATGACCATAGGAACCTGAGCAAGATTGTCCCTCCCTACCAGAGTGGGGATGATATCCACAAATGGATAACTGCTTTAGAGAGGGCCTGTAAAGTACAGAAGGTCCCTCAGGAGCAGTGGGCAGCAATCTTGTGGCTCTCCTTTGCTGACAAAGGTAGAGACAAGCTCCTCACTGTTAGAGAGGAGGATGCTGACAATTACAAGGTCTTGAAGAGTGCTCTTATTGATGGGTTTGGCCTAACCACTGAACAGTACAGGTTGAAGTTCAGAGACACCCAAAAAGCACAGACTCAAGACTGGGTAGACTATGTGGATTGTTCTGCCAAGGCTCTGGAAGGCTGGTTGATGGGCAGTAAGGTGTGTGACTTCTCAGGATTGTATAATCTGATAATGAGGGAGCAGATTCTTAATAACTGTCAAAATCAGCTGTTGCATCAGTACCTGGTTGACTCTGATCTGACCTCTCCCCAAGAATTGGGAAAGAAGGCAGACAAATGGGTCAGAACCAGGGTGAAGCAGAAGGTACAGAACCAAGGTGGGGAAACCAAGAAGCAAGATGCTAAGAACTCTGACAAGGGTGGGGAGAAGGGTAAAGATCAAAAGTCTTCATCAGGCCCCCAAAAATCTTCTTCTAGTGGGGATTCCCAGTCTACCAAGGGTAAAGGCCAAAGAAAACCATGGTGCAAGGTCTGTAAGCAAAAGACCCACTGGACCAGTGATTGCACCAAGTCCAAAGACTCCAGTCCAGCACCCACCAATGCCCCTAAGGCACCTGTTCCCCCTAGTACAGTTGGTGGAAGTGCTCCAGCAAAGGGTTTAGTAGGGTTCACCCTGGGAACTGAGTTGGGCTCTGACCTAGTTAGAGAACTGACTCAGGCTGTGTTAGTCTGTGATGGAGGCATGGATGTGCCCTCCTCTATGAGTCCCAGTAATCTGGGCAAGTACAGACAACAGCCTTTAATCAATGGACGAGAGGCTTTGGCATTTAGGGACACAGGGGCAAGTGTCACAATGGTGACACAAGACCTTGTGCTACCTGGGCAAGTTATGCTTGGTGAGATGTACCAAGTGACCAATGCTAGCAATGTCAGAACAGACCATACTCTGGCAGTTGTTAACTTCTCCTGGGGAGGGGTAACTGGCCTTAAGAAGGTTGTGGTAAGTGCAAACCTACCAGTTGAATGCTTGCTTGGCAATGACTTAGAGACTTCTGCTTGGGCAGAAGTGGAGCTCAGGACCCATGCAGAAATGCTGGGGATCCCTGCAGATGTGTTTGCTGTGACCAGGTCACAAGCCAAAATGTCTAGCACTGAACAGGCCTTGGATTCTGGAAGAATGGACCAAGTGCCTTCCAAGAGGAGGAGTAGTAGGGTTAAGGCAGTGCCTTCCCCTTGGCTCAGGAGGAAGATCAGTCCCTTGAGGGGGATGATCTCAGTCCTGAAGAAGGAACTGTCCCAGAGGAACTTGAACCTGACCAGGTTGAGTTCTTGGGGACAGGGGGACCTTCTAGGGCAGATCTGAGCCAGGAGCAGCAGAGCTGCCCCTCCCTTGAACCCCTCAGACAGCAAGCTGCTGCTGAGGCTGCTGGGAAAGCTAGTGGTCCCCATACAGTGTATTGGGATGATGGACTCCTGTACTCAGAGAGTAGAGACCCCAAGCCTGGTGCTACCAGGAGGTTGGTAATACCTTTGAAGTTCAGGGGCTTCCTATTGACCCTAGCCCATGATATTCCCTTAGCAGGACACCTGGGCCAGAACAAGACTTGGGACAGAATTGTCCCTCACTTTCACTGGCCCCACATGTCTGAAGACAGTAAGGAGTTTTGTCGCTCCTGTGTAACCTGCCAAGCCAGTGGCAAAGCAGGTGGCACTACAAAGGCCCCCTGATACCACTACCTGTGGTGGGGGTGCCCTTTGAGAGGGTAGGGATTGACATTGTTGGTCCCATGGATCCCCAAACAGCATCTGGGCACAGATTTATACTGGTGGTAGTGGATCATGCCACCAGGTACCCAGAGGCTATACCCCTTAGGACCACTACAGCACCTGTGGTGGCAAGGGCCCTCCTGGGAATTTTCTCAAGAGTGGGCTTTCCTAAGGAGGTGGTATCAGACAGGGGTGCAAACTTCATGTCTGGGTACTTAAAGGCAATGTGGAAGGAGTGTGGAGTTACTTATAAGTTCACCACACCCTATCACCCACAATGCAATGGTTTAGTTGAGAGATTCAACAAAACCTTGAAGGGCATGATTAAAGGGCTCCCAGAAAAGCTTAGGCGTAGATGGGACATACTCTTGCCCTGCCTTTTATTCGCATATAGGGAGGTGCCTCAGAAGGGGGTTGGGTACAGCCCTTTTGAACTTCTGTTTGGCCACCCTGTGAGGGGTCCACTGTGCTTGGTGAAGGAAGGATGGGAGTTACCTCTCAAGCCCCCAAAGCAAGATATAGTGGACTATGTACTTGGTCTCCGCTCCAGGATGGCTGAGTACATGAAAAAGGCAACCAAAAACCTTGAGGCTAGCCAGGAACTTCAGAAGGCCTGGCATGACCAAAAGGCTGTTCTGACTGTTTACCAGCCAGGACAGAAGGTGTGGGTGTTGGAGCCAGTGGCCCCAGCAGCTCTCCAAGACAAATGGAGTGGACCCCACACTATTGTTGAGCAGAAGGGTGAGGTCACTTACTTAGTGGACCTGGGAACACCCAGGAGTCCCCAAAGGGTTCTCCATGTCAACAGACTTAAGCCATATGTGGACAGGGCAGACATGGGCTTGCTCATGGCTACTGATGAAGGGCAGGAGGAAGAGAGTGACCCACTCCCTGACCTGCTCTCACAGAACCCTGACGATGGGTCAGTTGATGGTGTAGCCTTGGCAGGCAGCCTCACTACCCAGCAACAAACTGATTGCAGGCAAGTCCTCAATCAGTTTAGGCATATGTTTTCACTGACACCCAGTCAGACCACCTGGTGCACTCATGAAGTGGACACTGGGGACAGTCTGCCTATTAAAAACAAGATTTATAGGCAACCTGACCATGTCAGGGACTGTATCAGGACTGAAGTCCAGAAGATGTTGGAATTGGGAGTGATTGAGCCCTCAGATAGCCCTTGGGCTAGTCCAGTAGTCCTAGTACCTAAACCTCACACCAGTGGTGGGAAAAGAGAGATGAGGTTTTGTGTAGACTACAGGGGCCTCAATGCAGTCACTAGGACTGATGCCCATCCAATACCCAGGGCAGATGAGCTCATAGATACTTTGGCCTCTGCCAAATATCTCAGCACATTTGACCTAACAGCTGGCTACTGGCAGATCAGACTAGATGATACTGCAAAGCCCAAAACAGCATTTTCAACCCCTAGTGGGCATTATCAATTTGTGGTAATGCCCTTTGGTCTGAAAAATGCACCTGCCACTTTCCAGAGGTTGGTGAACACAGTTCTCACAGGACTGGAGGCCTATAGTGCAGCTTATCTAGATGATATTGCTGTCTTTAGCTCCACCTGGGAGGATCACCTGGTCCACCTCAGGAATGTTTTACAGGCCCTGCAAAAGGCAGGCCTGACTATCAAGGCCACTAAGTGCCAGATAGGGCAGAGTCAGGTTGTGTACCTGGGCCACCTTGTGGGTGGAGGCCAGGTTCAACCTTTGCAGAGCAAGATCCAGACCATCATGGACTGGACTGCTCCCACTACCCAGACTCAGGTGAGAGCCTTCTTAGGCCTGACTGGGTACTATAGGAGATTTGTCAAGGGGTATGGATCAATAGTGACACCCTTGAATGACTTAACTTCTAAGAAAATGCCCAAAAAGGTTCAGTGGACAGCTAGCTGTCAAAAGGCATTTGATGACCTCAAGCAGGCCATGTGCACTGCTCCAATTCTGCAGAGTCCTGATTACTCCAAGAAGTTCATTGTTCAAACTGATGCATCTGAATTGGGGGTAGGGGCTGTACTGTCACAATTGAATGAAGAAGGTCAGGATCAGCCAGTAGCTTTTATTAGCAGAAGGCTGACCCCTAGAGAGAAACGTTGGTCAGCCATAGAGAGGGAGGCCTTTGCTGTGGTCTGGGCTCTGAAGAAGTTGAGGCCATACTTGTTTGGTACACACTTCCTGGTTCAGACAGACCATAAGCCCCTCTTATGGCTAAAACAAATGAAGGGTGAAAACCCCAAACTGCTTAGGTGGTCCATTTCCCTACAGGGGATGGACTTTACAGTGGAACATAGGCCTGGGAGTAACCATGCGAATGCAGATGGACTCTCTAGGTATTTCCACTTAGAACATGAAGACTTAACTGGGCAAGGTTAGTTTAATGTCCCTACGTTTGGGGGGGTTGTGTAGGAGAGTAGGATCTGCTTCACAGGGGTACCCCCACTTTTTGCTGATACTTCACTGGTTTTCGACATTAGTCTGGCTGGGGCCCTGCTATTCAGAACCCCAGCCTAGCTGTTTCCTCTTTAAAAGGGTCTCCATGTGCCTTAGGCACATCACTGATTGGGATCTGGAGTGCCCTTGTAAGTCCCTAGTATATGGTATACTATGTACCAAGGGCATAGGTACCTCAGAGGCCTGCCAGGGGCTGCAGCATGTATTATGCCACCCCTGGTAGGCCATCCAAACTGACACCACAGGTCTGCTACTGCAGCCTGGGTAAGGTGGTGCATGCACCCCTTGCTGTGGTATAGGTTACCTATATCACTAAAAGCATACACACATATAAACCTATAAGTCACTCCTAAGGCAGGCCTTATCAATCCTAAAGGCAGAGTGCATGGTTCCTATGTGAGAGGGTGCCCCTGCATGAGCAGGGCCCCTCTGCAGCGTTCGGAGACCATCTCTGATGCTGTTTGTAGTGCAGCCTGACCATATACTCTTAAACGCATTATATCCTCGCGGTAAAATGCTAACTATGGAATGGCTGCACCTAAACATGTCGTGTTTGGTGTCAAACATCTTGGAATACTACCCCCCGCCAATCCTGGCGGCGGGGGTAGCATTCCACCCTTCTAGAGGGAAAGGCATGTTAACTCTGACGAGTCCGGTAACTTCTTTCCAGAGCCCTGGCATCACAAAATGGATGCTGCTGCCACAGACACGAGTCTGGCCTCCTGCTGCTGGACGAAACTCCGGCAGGGGAGGCCTGGACAATAGGTTTCCTGTCCCAGGGAGGTGTGACCACCTCCCCAGACAGGACAATGTGTATTGGGGCTGGGCGGGAGCACTTTCGGGTGCTTTGAAGTCCTGCACTGGGGGCACATTTGGTGTCCCTGTGCATACCCCAGTTCAAACCGGATCAGGGGCTTGCAGCCCCTGCTTTGGCGCGAACTGGACAAAGGGAAAGGGGTGTAGCCACCCCTCTGCCCTGACCCACCCATAGGTGGGGCCACAGAGTAGTCCATCCCCTATTTTTAGAATAAAGGTAGGAACCCAGTCCTTAGGACTTTAGATTATACCTGGACGAAACTCTGAAACAGAATCCTGGACCTTCGACGCTCTACTCACGATTAGAGGACTGAAGAATCTCCCTTGGGGTCAAGGAGTGACTCCCCTGCTTGGCAGGCACCAAAGAAGCATCTGTCCGGTTCGCATCACTGAAGCTCCTGTCGGACGCCGAAGTCATCGCATCACCAGAGGTGGATTCTCAGACTTCCCCGAGGCTACCCTGAGTCCCCAGCAAAGCTGAGGCCCGTGGCTATCGTGGGTGACTTGAGACCGTGACCCCTGGACACCGAGCACATTTGCAAGTGCACCATCTTCTGGGTCTCCCAAGAAGTCGTGCTTTGGGCTCCGAGTAGCCCTAGCCTCCAGCACCACCTGCACCGAAGATCACTGGCCCCCACTCCACGAGTGTCCTGTAAGCCAGCTCCACGTGCGGCGTCACGAGGCTCCTTCGCGGTCGCTAGCCCGTTGGCTAGTAGCCCTTAACGAAGGCCAATCTTTTCTTTACTTGGCAGTCTGGTTGCTCCAGGCCTGCCCTCACTTACCCTCGCTGGGTGAGTTCCCCAGACCTTGCTGGTCTGCATCATCGACGATCTACATCTTACTCGAGACTTGCCGTTGCCAAGGCTTGTTGGGTCCAATCTGGTCGCCGACACCTCTGCACTCGACAGACATCGAGCAGCAGCCCGAATCCTGCTCCTGGTCGCCGACAACGCCTCCCGGACCTCGTGGCTGAAGAGTCAAGACGACCGTCATCGAACCTGAAGCACTCGACATCGGTGGGCATCTGTCCATCACCTCCCTGGTCACTGGCTAGTGACCCAGACTCTGTCCCCTCTGCTTTCAGGTTCTTCAGAACTCCGATCCACTCTTGGATCCACCCGGACACTTTTCTCCTGGTCGCCAGCAGCACTTTGCAGCAGATCGCCATAAGAACCGACGACGAAACCCGACCCCGAAAGGCACCTATGCACCCGGCTTCCTGGGTGAGGTAACACGAGTACTCCGGTGCTCCCGTGGGTAGAGACTCTTCAAAGTCCTAGATCTCAAAGGGTTTTGTCCTAGTCCTCTTTTAAGTGTCCCTTTCCTCTATTTTCCCGATCCCGACTTTCTCCATAGAAGTTAACGGCGTATCGCGGTTGTGTATTTACACTGCACGCGTCTCCCGTGGGTCCCCTGTGTCACTACCTTGGGTGGTTCCTTGTGGTCCAAGCACTTCTAGAGGCTCTAGGCCTAGTGTCTAGTTCAGTCGTGGTTCGCATACCACTTTATTGGTATATGGTTTGGTACGCCCCTAGGGCCCAAACGTGTATTTGTGCTATTACTGTGATTTAAGATCTTATAACCTATGTATCTTCGAACTCTAGCCTCATAAAGAGACTAGAGGGGTGTGTTTAGTAATAAATACATATATTTTGAATATATACCTGGTGTGGTGCTCTTTCATTTGGTCACTCAAGAGATTATAGACTGGTAAAACAAGCTGCTTTACATTCCTTCAAGACTTAGCCTGAAGGCTGCTCTCCACAGCTACCACTAGGATAGCTTTCAATAAGGTTGTCTTTAACCTACCTACCATAAGAGTCGATTTGGACTGGTGCAAGGTGCCCACTATAATTAGTGGACAGCATATGCCAGGCCAACTTCTCACAGTCAGTCTCTCTCTCAGTCAGTCAGTCTCTCTCAGTCAGTCAGTCTCTCTCAGTCAGTCAGTCTCTCTCTCTGTCAGTCTCTCTCTCAGTCAGTCTCTCTCTCTGTCAGTCAGTCTCTCTCTCTGCCAGTCTCAGTCAATCAGTCTCTCAGTCAATCAGTCTCTCAGTCAGTCAGTCTCTCTCAGTCAGTCACTCTCTCAGTCAGTCTCTCTTCAGTCAGTCACTCTCTCAGTCAGTCTCTCTCTCTGTCAGTCAGTCTCTCTCTCAGTCAGTCAGTCTCTCTCAGTCAGTCAGTCTCTCTCTCTGTCAGTCTCTCTCTCAGTCAGACTCTCTCTCTGTCAGGCAGTCTCTCTCTGTCAGTCAGTCTCTCTCTCAGTCAGTCTCTCTCTCAATCAGTCAGTCTCTCTGTCAGTCAGTCTCTCTGTTAGTCAGTCTCTCTCTCAGTCTCTCTCTCTGTCAGTCTCTCTCTCTCTCTCTCTGTCAGTCAGTCTCTCTGTCAGTCAGTCTCTCTCTGTCAGTCAGTCTCTCTCTCTCTCTCTGTCAGTCTCTCTCTCAGTCTCTCTCTCTGTCAGTCTCTCTCTCTCTCTCTCTGTCAGTCAGTCTCTCTATCAGTCAGTCTCTCTCAGTAAGTCAGTCTCTCTCTCTGTCAGTCAGTCTCTCTCTTGGTCAGTCAGTCTCTCTCTGTCAGTCAGTCTCTCTCTCAGTAAGTCAGTCTCTCTGTCAGTCAGTCTCTCTGTCAGTCAGTCTCTCTCAGTCAGTCAGTCTCTCTGTCAGTCAGTCTTTCTCTACATCAGTCAGTCAGTATCTCTCTCTCTCAGTCAGTCTCTCTCTGTCTGTCAGTCTCTCTCTCTCTGTCAGTCAGTCAGTCTCTCTCTCAGTCAGTCAGTCTCTCTCTCAGTCAGTCAGTCTCTCTCTCTCAGTCAGTCTCTCTCTCTCAGTCAGTCTCTCTCTCTCTGTCAGTCTCTTCTCTCTGTCAATCTCTCTCTCAGTCAGTCAGTCTCTCTGTTAGTCAGTCTCGCTCTCTCAGTCAGTCTCTCTCTCTCTCTCTCTGTCAGTCTCTCTCTCTGTCAGTCTCTCTCTGTCAGTCAGTCTCTCTCTGTCAGTCAATCTCTCTCTCTCAGTCAGTCAGTCTCTCTCTCTCTCTCTACAACATACCTTAGAAACATTGCCAATATCTCTGGCTAAACACTTATAAGGTCCGAACGAGCGAGACCTATTGGCGATGCCAATGCTTGTTTTTTATTTTTATTCCGGATTCGCGCACCCAGCGTGAATTCGGACGTTTCTTAAAATGTTTTTGGGCTGGGGGTCCTTGTGGGACCCCCTGAGCAGGCCTAGGGGGTCAGGGTGTTCCTACCTGTGAGAAGTTGGCCTGGCATATGCTGACCACTAATTATAGTGGGCACCTTGCACCAGTCCAAATCGACTCTTATGGTAGGTAGGTTAAAGACAACCTTATTGAAAGCTATCCTAGTGGTAGCTATGGAGAGCAGCCTTCAGGCTAAGTCTTGAAGGAATGTAAAGCAGCTTGTTTTACCAGTCTATAATCTCTTGAGTGACCAAATGAAAGAGCACCACACCAGGTATATATTCAAAATATATGTATTTATTACTAAACACACCCCTCTAGTCTCTTTATGAGGCTAGAGTTCGAAGTACATAGGTTATAAGATCTTAAATCACAGTAATAGCACAAATACACGTTTGGGCCCTAGGGGCGTACCAAACCATATACCAATAAAGTGGTATGCGAACCACGACTGAACTAGACACTAGGCCTAGAGCCTCTAGAAGTGCTTGGACCACAAGGAACCACCCAAGGTAGTGACACAGGGGACCCACGGGAGACGCGTGCAGTGTAAATACACAACCGCGATACGCCGTTAACTTCTATGGAGAAAGTCGGGATCGGGAAAATAGAGGAAAGGGACACTTAGAAGAGGACTAGGACAAAACCCTTTGAGATCTAGGACTTTGAAGAGTCTCTACCCACGGGAGCACCGGAGTACTCGTGTTACCTCACCCAGGGAAGCCGGGTGCATAGGTGCCTTTCGGGGTCGGGTTTCGTCGTCGGTTCTTATGGCGATCTGCTGCAAAGTGCTGCTGGCGACCAGGAGAAAAGTGTCCGGGTGGATCCAAGAGTGGATCGGAGTTCTGAAGAACCTGAAAGCAGAGGGGACAGAGTCTGGGTCACTAGCCAGTGACCAGGGAGGCGATGGACAGATGCCCACCGATGTCGAGTGCTTCAGATTCGATGACGGTCGTCTTGACTCTTCAGCCACGAGGTCCGGGAGGCGTTGTCGGCAACCAGGAGCAGGATTCGGGCTGTTGCTCGATGTCTGTCGAGTGCAGAGGTGTCGGCGACCAGATTGGACCCAACAAGCCTTGGCAACGGCAAGTCTCGAGTAAGATGTAGATCGTCGATGATGCAGACCAGCAAGGTCTGGGGAACTCACCCAGCGAGGGTAAGTGAGGGCAGGCCTGGAGCAACCAGACTGCCAAGTAAAGAAAAGATTGGCCTTCGTTAAGGGCTACTAGCCAACGGGCTAGCGACCGCGAAGGAGCCTCGTGACGCCGCACGTGGAGCTGGCTTACAGGACACTCGTGGAGTGGGGGCCAGTGATCTTCGGTGCAGGTGGTGCTGGAGGCTAGGGCTACTCGGAGCCCAAAGCACGACTTCTTGGGAGACCCAGAAGATGGTGCACTTGCAAATGTGCTCGGTGTCCAGGGGTCACGGTCTCAAGTCACCCACGATAGCCACGGGCCTCAGCTTTGCTGGGGACTCAGGGTAGCCTCGGGGAAGTCTGAGAATCCACCTCTGGTGATGCGATGACTTCGGCGTCCGACGGGAGCTTCAGTGATGCGAACCGGACAGATGCTTCTTTGGTGCCTGCCAAGCAGGGGAGTCACTCCTTGACCCCAAGGGAGATTCTTCAGTCCTCTAATCGTGAGTAGAGCGTCGAAGGTCCAGGATTCTGTTTCAGAGTTTCGTCCAGGTATAATCTAAAGTCCTAGGGACTGGGTTCCTACCTTTATTCTAAAAATAGGGGATGGACTACTCTGTGGCCCCACCTATGGGTGGGTCAGGGCAGAGGGGTGGCTACACCCTTTCCCTTTGTCCAGTTCGCGCCAAAGCAGGGGCTGCAAGCCCCTGATCCGGTTTGAACTGGGGTATGCACAGGGACACCAAATGTGCCCCCAGTGCAGGACTTCAAAGCACCCGAAAGTGCTCCCGCCCAGCCCCAATACACATTGTCCTGTCTGGGGAGGTGGTCACACCTCCCTGGGACAGGAAACCTATTGTCCAGGCCTCCCCTGCCGGAGTTTCGTCCAGCAGCAGGAGGCCAGACTCGTGTCTGTGGCAGCAGCATCCATTTTGTGATGCCAGGCTCTGGAAAGAAGTTACCGGACTCGTCAGAGTTAACATGCCTTTCCCTCTAGAAGGGTGGAATGCTACCCCCGCCGCCAGGATTGGCGGGGGGTAGTATTCCAAGATGTTTGACACCAAACACGACATGTTTAGGTGCAGCCATTCCATAGTTAGCATTTTACCGCGAGGATATAATGCGTTTAAGAGTATATGGTCAGGCTGCACTACAAACAGCATCAGAGATGGTCTCCGAACGCTGCAGAGGGGCCCTGCTCATGCAGGGGCACCCTCTCACATAGGAACCATGCACTCTGCCTTTAGGATTGATAAGGCCTGCCTTAGGAGTGACTTATAGGTTTATATGTGTGTATGCATTTAGTGATATAGGTAACCTATACCACAGCAAGGGGTGCATGCACCACCTTACCCAGGCTGCAGTAGCAGACCTGTGGTGCCAGTTTGGATGGCCTACCAGGGGTGGCATAATACATGCTGCAGCCCCTGGCAGGCCTCTGAGGTACCTATGCCCTTGGTACATAGTATACCATATACTAGGGACTTACAAGGGCACTCCAGATCCCAATCAGTGATGTGCCTAAGGCACATGGAGACCCTTTTAAAGAGGAAACAGCTAGGCTGGGGTTCTGAATAGCAGGGCCCCAGCCAGACTAATGTCGAAAACCAGTGAAGTATCAGCAAAAAGTGGGGGTACCCCTGTGAAGCAGATCCTACTCTCCTACACAACCCCCCCAAACGTAGGGACATTAAACTAACCTTGCCCAGTTAAGTCTTCATGTTCTAAGTGGAAATACCTAGAGAGTCCATCTGCATTCGCATGGTTACTCCCAGGCCTATGTTCCACTGTAAAGTCCATCCCCTGTAGGGAAATGGACCACCTAAGCAGTTTGGGGTTTTCACCCTTCATTTGTTTTAGCCATAAGAGGGGCTTATGGTCTGTCTGAACCAGGAAGTGTGTACCAAACAAGTATGGCCTCAACTTCTTCAGAGCCCAGACCACAGCAAAGGCCTCCCTCTCTATGGCTGACCAACGTTTCTCTCTAGGGGTCAGCCTTCTGCTAATAAAAGCTACTGGCTGATCCTGACCTTCTTCATTCAATTGTGACAGTACAGCCCCTACCCCCAATTCAGATGCATCAGTTTGAACAATGAACTTCTTGGAGTAATCAGGACTCTGCAGAATTGGAGCAGTGCACATGGCCTGCTTGAGGTCATCAAATGCCTTTTGACAGCTAACTGTCCACTGAACCTTTTTGGGCATTTTCTTAGAAGTTAAGTCATTCAAGGGTGTCACTATTGATCCATACCCCTTGACAAATCTCCTATAGTACCCAGTCAGGCCTAAGAAGGCTCTCACCTGAGTCTGGGTAGTGGGAGCAGTCCAGTCCATGATGGTCTGGATCTTGCTCTGCAAAGGTTGAACCTGGCCTCCACCCACAAGGTGGCCCAGGTACACAACCTGACTCTGCCCTATCTGGCACTTAGTGGCCTTGATAGTCAGGCCTGCCTTTTGCAGGGCCTGTAAAACATTCCTGAGGTGGACCAGGTGATCCTCCCAGGTGGAGCTAAAGACAGCAATATCATCTAGATAAGCTGCACTATAGGCTTCCAGTCCTGTGAGAACTGTGTTCACCAACCTCTGGAAAGTGGCAGGTGCATTTTTCAGACCAAAGGGCATCACCACAAATTGATAATGCCCACTAGGGGTTGAAAATGCTGTTTTGGGCTTTGCAGCATCAGCTAGTCTGATCTGCCAGTAGCCAGCTGTTAGGTCAAATGTGCTGAGATATTTGGCAGAGGCCAAAGTATCTATGAGCTCATCTGCCCTGGGTATTGGATGGGCATCAGTCCTAGTGACTGCATTGAGGCCTCTGTAGTCTACACAAAACCTCATCTCTCTTTTCCCACCACTGGTGTGAGGTTTGGGTACTAGGACTACTGGACTAGCCCAAGGGCTATCTGAGGGCTCAATCACTCCCAATTCCAACATCTTCTGGACTTCAGTCCTGATACAGTCCCTGACATGGTCAGGTTGCCTATAAATCTTGTTTTTAATAGGCAGACTGTCCCCAGTGTCCACTTCATGAGTGCACCAGGTGGTCTGACTGGGTGTCAGTGAAAACATATGTCTAAACTGATTGAGGACTTGCCTGCAATCAGTTTGTTGCTGGGTAGTGAGGCTGCCTGCCAAGGCTACACCATCAACTGACCCATCGTCAGGGTTCTGTGAGAGCAGGTCAGGGAGTGGGTCACTCTCTTCCTCCTGCCCTTCATCAGTAGCCATGAGCAAGCCCATGTCTGCCCTGTCCACATATGGCTTAAGTCTGTTGACATGGAGAACCCTTTGGGGACTCCTGGGTGTTCCTAGGTCCACTAAGTAAGTGACCTCACCCTTCTGTTCAACAATAGTGTGGGGTCCACTCCATTTGTCTTGGAGAGCTGCTGGGGCCACTGGCTCCAACACCCACACCTTCTGTCCTGGCTGGTAAACAGTCAGAACAGCCTTTGGTCATGCCAGGCCTTCTGCAGTTCCTGGCTAGCCTCAAGGTTTTTGGTTGCCTTTTTCATGTACTCAGCCATCCTGGAGCGGAGACCAAGTACATAGTCCACTATATCCTGCTTTGGGGGCTTGAGAGGTAACTCCCATCCTTCCTTCACCAAGCACAGTGGACCCCTCACAGGGTGGCCAAACAGAAGTTCAAAAGGGCTGTAACCAACCCCTTCTGAGGCACCTCCCTATATGCGAATAAAAGGCAGGGCAAGAGTATGTCCCATCTACGCCTAAGCTTTTCTGGGAGCCCTTTAATCATGCCCTTCAAGGTTTTGTTGAATCTCTCAACTAAACCATTGCATTGTGGGTGATAGGGTGTGGTGAACTTATAAGTAACTCCACACTCCTTCCACATTGCTTTTAAGTAACCAGACATGAAGTTTGCACCCCTGTCTGATACTACCTCCTTAGGAAAGCCCACTCTTGAGAAGATTCCCAGGAGGGCCCTTGCCACCACAGGTGCTGTAGTGGTCCTGAGGGGAATAGCTTCTGGGTACCTGGTGGCATGATCCACTACCACCAGGATAAACCTGTGCCCAGAGGCTGTTTGGGGATCCATGGGACCAACAATGTCAATCCCTACCCTCTCAAAGGGCACCCCCACCACAGGTAGTGGTATCAGGGGGCCTTTGTAGTGCCACCTGCTTTGCCACTGGCTTGGCAGGTTACACAGGAGCGACAAAACTCCTTACTGTCTTCAGACATGTGGGGCCAGTGAAAGTGAGGGACAATTCTGTCCCAAGTCTTGTTCTGGCCCAGGTGTCCTGCTAAGGGAATATCATGGGCTAGGGTCAATAGGAAGCCCCTGAACTTCAAAGGTATTACCAACCTCCTGGTAGCACCAGGCTTGGGGTCTCTACTCTCTGAGTACAGGAGTCCATCATCCCAATACACTGTATGGGGACCACTAGCTTTCCCAGCAGCCTCAGCAGCAGCTTGCTGTCTGAGGGGTTCAAGGGAGGGGCAGCTCTGCTGCTCCTGGCTCAGATCTGCCCTAGAAGGTCCCCCTGTCCCCAAGAACTCAACCTGTTCAGGTTCAAGTTCCTCTGGGCCAGTTCCTTCTTCAGGGCTGAGATCATCCCCTCAAGGGACTGATCTTCCTCCTGAGCCAAGGGGGAAGGCACTGCCTTAACCCTACTACTCCTCCTCTTGGAAGGCACTTGGTCCATTCTTCCAGAATCCAAGGCCTGTTCAGTTTTAGACAGTTTAGCTTGTGACCTGGTCACAGCAAACACATCTGCAGGGATCCCCAGCATTTCTGCATGGGTCCTGAGCTCCACTTCTGCCCAAGCAGAAGTCTCTAAGTCATTGCCAAGCAAGCATTCGACTGGTAGGTTTGCACTTACCACAACCTTCTTAAGGCCAGTTACCCCTCCCCAGGAGAAGTTAACAACTGCCAGAGTATGGTCTGTTCTGACATTGCTAGCATTGGTCACTTGGTACATTTCACCAAGTATAACTTGCCCAGGTAGCACAAGGTCTTGTGTCACCATTGTGACACTTGCCCCTGTGTCCCTAAATGCCAAAGCCTCTCGTCCATTGATTAAAGGCTGTTGTCTGTACTTGCCCAGATTACTGGGACTCACAGTGGAGGTCACATCCATGCCTCCATCACAGACTAACACAGCCTGAGTCAGTTCCCTGACTAAGTCAGAGCCCAACTCAGTTCCCAGGGTGAACCCTACTAAACCCTTTGCTGGAGCACCTCCACCAACTGTACTAGGGGGAACAGGTGCCTTAGGGGCATTGGTGGGTGCTGGACTGGAGTCTTTGGACTTGGTGCAATCACTGGTCCAGTGGGTCTTTTGCTTACAGACCTTGCACCATGGTTTTCTTTGGCCTTTACCCTTGGTAGACTGGGAATCCCCACCAGAAGAAGATTTTTGGGGGCCTGATGAAGACTTTTGATCTTTACCCTTCTCCCCACCCTTGTCAGAGTTCTTAGCATCTTGCTTCTTGGTTTCCCCACCTTGGTTCTGTACCTTCTGCTTCACCCTGGTTCTGACCCATTTGTCTGCCTTCTTTCCCAATTCTTGGGGAGAGGTCAGATCAGAGTCAACCAGGTACTGATGCAACAGCTGGTTTTGACAGTTATTAAGAATCTGCTCCCTCATTATCAGATTATACAATCCTGAGAAGTCACACACCTTACTGCCCATCAACCAGCCTTCCAGAGCCTTGGCAGAACAATCCACATAGTCTACCCAGTCTTGAGTCTGTGCTTTTTGGGTGTCTCTGAACTTCAACCTGTACTGTTCAGTGGTTAGGCCAAACCCATCAATAAGAGCACTCTTCAAGACCTTGTAATTGTCAGCATCCTCCTCTCTAACAGTGAGGAGCTTGTCTCTACCTTTGTCAGCAAAGGAGAGCCACAAGATTGCTGCCCACTGCTCCTGAGGGACCTTCTGTACTTTACAGGCCCTCTCTAAAGCAGTTATCCATTTGTGGATATCATCCCCACTCTGGTAGGGAGGGACAATCTTGCTCAGGTTCCTATGGTCATAGGACCTTTCCCTATCTCTAGGGACATGGCTGCCACCATGGGACTCTAGTCCCAACTTTCTTCTCTCTTTAAGGAGATCTAGGGATTCTCTATCTAAAGCCAATTGCTTCTTCCTGATCTCCAGTTGAGTTTCCTCATACTGGACCAGTCTCTTTCTTCTCTCATGAGAGGATTCCCTCCTGTGAGAAGAAACAGAGCTCCCTATTGAGGTGCCAGAGTGGTTAGACTCCTGAGAAGGAGACCTAGACTTTCTGAGCACACTCATAATCCTTCCTGGGGGGACAAAGGTGTGGTTCTCCAGATCCTCATCTTCATCTTCCCCAGAAGGGATTGGGTTTTCCAGGTCAGGGTCATTGTCACCCTCCTGGTCAGTTTCAGAGGGGGCTGGGGGTAGTAGTACCCCTGGCCCCTTCCTCATCTGCTGGCCCACCCTCTGCTCCTACCCCTTCAGTCTCTGAGGACTTACTAAGATCATAAGCCACCAACAACTCCTGGAGGTGTTGGGTGGTGGGACTTTGGCCTGTCCTTAATTTCCTCACGTTACACAAAGCTCTCAGTTCCAAGAATGGGAGTGTGTCATACTTGGAGGGGGAAGCTCAATGGCTTCCTGCAGGGCATCTTTGGATCCTGCTTTTAAAGACATTACTAGTGTGGTGTGGTGTATGCACTACCTACTCTAGTGTGGCCTACTAAACTCTCTTGAGTTGTAGAAAGGGTTGTGCTATCCCTTAACACACAACTCTAAGTTCAGTAGAACTTACTGATATTCTAAGCTTAAATTATATGTACCTTAGGTACCTTTAGTGGTTTTCAGTTGATCAATTCAATTGAGATTATCTGGTAAAACAATAGCAAGCTGGAATCCCACACGCTGCACACCAATGTGAGAAGTTGGCCTGGCATATGCTGTCCACTAATTATAGTGGGCACCTTGCACCAGTCCAAATCGACTCTTATGGTAGGTAGGTTAAAGACAACCTTATTGAAAGCTATCCTAGTGGTAGCTATGGAGAGCAGCCTTCAGGCTAAGTCTTGAAGGAATGTAAAGCAGCTTGTTTTACCAGTCTATAATCTCTTGAGTGACCAAATGAAAGAGCACCACACCAGGTATATATTCAAAATATATGTATTTATTACTAAACACACCCCTCTAGTCTCTTTATGAGGCTAGAGTTCGAAGTACATAGGTTATAAGATCTTAAATCACAGTAATAGCACAAATACACGTTTGGGCCCTAGGGGCGTACCAAACCATATACCAATAAAGTGGTATGCGAACCACGACTGAACTAGACACTAGGCCTAGAGCCTCTAGAAGTGCTTGGACCACAAGGAACCACCCAAGGTAGTGACACAGGGGACCCACGGGAGACGCGTGCAGTGTAAATACACAACCGCGATACGCCGTTAACTTCTATGGAGAAAGTCGGGATCGGGAAAATAGAGGAAAGGGACACTTAGAAGAGGACTAGGACAAAACCCTTTGAGATCTAGGACTTTGAAGAGTCTCTACCCACGGGAGCACCGGAGTACTCGTGTTACCTCACCCAGGGAAGCCGGGTGCATAGGTGCCTTTCGGGGTCGGGTTTCGTCGTCGGTTCTTATGGCGATCTGCTGCAAAGTGCTGCTGGCGACCAGGAGAAAAGTGTCCGGGTGGATCCAAGAGTGGATCGGAGTTCTGAAGAACCTGAAAGCAGAGGGGACAGAGTCTGGGTCACTAGCCAGTGACCAGGGAGGCGATGGACAGATGCCCACCGATGTCGAGTGCTTCAGATTCGATGACGGTCGTCTTGACTCTTCAGCCACGAGGTCCGGGAGGCGTTGTCGGCGACCAGGAGCAGGATTCGGGCTGTTGCTCGATGTCTGTCGAGTGCAGAGGTGTCGGCGACCAGATTGGACCCAACAAGCCTTGGCAACGGCAAGTCTCGAGTAAGATGTAGATCGTCGATGATGCAGACCAGCAAGGTCTGGGGAACTCACCCAGCGAGGGTAAGTGAGGGCAGGCCTGGAGCAACCAGACTGCCAAGTAAAGAAAAGATTGGCCTTCGTTAAGGGCTACTAGCCAACGGGCTAGCGACCGCGAAGGAGCCTCGTGACGCCGCACGTGGAGCTGGCTTACAGGACACTCGTGGAGTGGGGGCCAGTGATCTTCGGTGCAGGTGGTGCTGGAGGCTAGGGCTACTCGGAGCCCAAAGCACGACTTCTTGGGAGACCCAGAAGATGGTGCACTTGCAAATGTGCTCGGTGTCCAGGGGTCACGGTCTCAAGTCACCCACGATAGCCACGGGCCTCAGCTTTGCTGGGGACTCAGGGTAGCCTCGGGGAAGTCTGAGAATCCACCTCTGGTGATGCGATGACTTCGGCGTCCGACGGGAGCTTCAGTGATGCGAACCGGACAGATGCTTCTTTGGTGCCTGCCAAGCAGGGGAGTCACTCCTTGACCCCAAGGGAGATTCTTCAGTCCTCTAATCGTGAGTAGAGCGTCGAAGGTCCAGGATTCTGTTTCAGAGTTTCGTCCAGGTATAATCTAAAGTCCTAGGGACTGGGTTCCTACCTTTATTCTAAAAATAGGGGATGGACTACTCTGTGGCCCCACCTATGGGTGGGTCAGGGCAGAGGGGTGGCTACACCCCTTTCCCTTTGTCCAGTTCGCGCCAAAGCAGGGGCTGCAAGCCCCTGATCCGGTTTGAACTGGGGTATGCACAGGGACACCAAATGTGCCCCCAGTGCAGGACTTCAAAGCACCCGAAAGTGCTCCCGCCCAGCCCCAATACACATTGTCCTGTCTGGGGAGGTGGTCACACCTCCCTGGGACAGGAAACCTATTGTCCAGGCCTCCCCTGCCGGAGTTTCGTCCAGCAGCAGGAGGCCAGACTCGTGTCTGTGGCAGCAGCATCCATTTTGTGATGCCAGGCTCTGGAAAGAAGTTACCGGACTCGTCAGAGTTAACATGCCTTTCCCTCTAGAAGGGTGGAATGCTACCCCCGCCGCCAGGATTGGCGGGGGGTAGTATTCCAAGATGTTTGACACCAAACACGACATGTTTAGGTGCAGCCATTCCATAGTTAGCATTTTACCGCGAGGATATAATGCGTTTAAGAGTATATGGTCAGGCTGCACTACAAACAGCATCAGAGATGGTCTCCGAACGCTGCAGAGGGGCCCTGCTCATGCAGGGGCACCCTCTCACATAGGAACCATGCACTCTGCCTTTAGGATTGATAAGGCCTGCCTTAGGAGTGACTTATAGGTTTATATGTGTGTATGCATTTAGTGATATAGGTAACCTATACCACAGCAAGGGGTGCATGCACCACCTTACCCAGGCTGCAGTAGCAGACCTGTGGTGCCAGTTTGGATGGCCTACCAGGGGTGGCATAATACATGCTGCAGCCCCTGGCAGGCCTCTGAGGTACCTATGCCCTTGGTACATAGTATACCATATACTAGGGACTTACAAGGGCACTCCAGATCCCAATCAGTGATGTGCCTAAGGCACATGGAGACCCTTTTAAAGAGGAAACAGCTAGGCTGGGGTTCTGAATAGCAGGGCCCCAGCCAGACTAATGTCGAAAACCAGTGAAGTATCAGCAAAAAGTGGGGGTACCCCTGTGAAGCAGATCCTACTCTCCTACACTACCCTGCCCCCTTTTCTTGTTTTTCATCTTTGTTTAACTGTTTTCTTATGACTCTGGTTCAACCTTGTCCCAAGATGGCTGCCAGCATTTCCTGGATGAAGTGCTGACAGCCAATCAGATTTCACGATGACATGTGTGGTCTCTCTCTCTCTCTGTCAGTCTCTCTCTCTTTCAGTCAGTCTCTGTCAGTCAGTCTCTCTGTCAGTCAGTGTCTCTCTGTCAGTCAGTCTCTGTCAGTCAGTCTCTCTGTCAGTCAGTCAGTCTCTCTCTCAGTCAGTCAGTCTCTCTCTCAGTCAGTCTCTCAGTCAGTCTCTCTCAGTCAGTCAGTCTCTCTTAGTCAGTCAGTCTCTCTCTCAGTCAGTCTCTCTCTCTCTGTCAGTCAGTGTCTCCTCTCTCTGTCAGTCTCAGTCAGTCAGTCTCTCTCAGTCAGTCAGTCTCTCTATCAGTCAGTCTCTCTGTCAGTCAGTCTCTCTCTCAGTCAGTCAGTCTCTCTCTTTCAGTCAGTCTCTCTCTGTCAGTCAGTCTCTCTGTCAGTCAGTGTCTCTCTGTCAGTCAGTCTCTGTCAGTCAGTCTCTCTGTCAGTCAGTCAGTCTCTCTGTCAGTCAGTCAATCTCTCTCTCTCTGTCAGTGTCTCTCTGTCAGTCAGTCTCTCTCTCTCAGTCAGTCAGTCTCTCTGTCAGTCAGTCAGTCACTCTCTCAGTCAGTCAGTCTCTCTCTCTGTCAGTCAGTCTCTCTCTGTCAGTCAGTCTCTCTCTCAGTCAGTCAGTCTCTCTCAGTCAGTCTCTCTGTCAGTCAGTCTCTCTCTGTCAGTCAGTCTCTCTCTCAGTCAGTCAGTCTCTCTCAGCCAGTCAGACTCTCTCAGTCAGTCAGTCTCTCTTTCTCTCTGTCAGTCTCTCTCTCTCTGTCAGTCTCTCTCTGTCAGTCAGTCTCTTTCTCTCTGTCAGTCTCTCTCTGTCAGTCTCTCTCTCTCTCAGTCAGTCTCTCTGTCAGTTACTCTCTCTCTGTCAGTTAGTCTCTCTCTCAGTCAGTCAGTCTCTCTCCCAGTCTCTCTCTCTGTCAGTCTCTCTCTCTCTCTGTCAGTCAGTCTCTCTGTCAGTCAGTCTCTCTCTGTCAGTCAGTCTCTCTCTCAGTCTCTCTCTCTGTCTCTCTCTCTCTCTCTCTCTGTCAGTCAGTCTCTCTGTCAGTCAGTCTCTCTCAGTCAGTCAGTCTCTCTGTCAGTCAGTCTCTCTCTTGGTCAGTCAGTCTCTCTCTGTCAGTCAGTCTCTCTCTCAGTCAGTCAGTCTCTCTCTCAGTCAGTCTCTCAGTCAGTCAGTCTCTCTCTCTGTCAGTCAGTCTCTCTCTCAGTCAGTCAGTCTCTCTGAGTCAGTCAGTCTCTCTGAGTCAGTCAGTCTCTCTCAGTCCATCAGTCTCTCGCTCAGTCAGTCTCTCTCTCAGTCAGTCAGTCTCTCTCTCTGTCAGTCATTCTCTCTCTCAGTCAGTCAGTCTCTCTCAGTCAGTCTCCCTCAGTCAGTCAGTCTCTCTCAGTCAGTCAGTCTCTCTCTCTGTCAGTCTCTCTCTCTCAGTCAGTCAGTCTCTCTCTCTGTCAGTCAGTCTCAGTCAGTCAGTCTCTCTGAGTCAGTCAGTCTCTCACAGTCAGTCTCTCTCAGTCAGTCAGTCTCTCTCAGTCAGTCAGTCTCTCTCTCAGTCAGTCTCTCTCTCTCTGTCAGTCAGTGTCTCTCTCTCTCTGTCAGTCTCGCTCAGTCAGTCAGTCTCTCTATCAGTCAGTCTCTCTGTCAGTCAGTCTCTCTCTCAGTCAGTCAGTCTCTCTCTGTCAGTCAGTCTCTCTCTCTGTCAGTCTCAGTCAGTCTCTCTCTCTGTCAGTCAGTCTCTCTCTGTCAGTCTCTCTCAGTCAGTCTCTCTCTATCAGTCAGTCTCTCTCTCTCTCAGTCAGTCTCTCTCTGTCAGTCAGTCTCTCTCTCATTCAGTCAGTCTCTCTGTCAGTCAGTCTCTCTGTCAGTCTCAGTCAGTCAGTCTCTCAGTCAGTCAGTCTCTCTCAGTCAGTCACTCTCTCAGTCAGTCTCTCTCTCAGTCAGTCACTCTCTTAGTCAGTCTCTCTCTCTGTCAGTCAGTCTCTCTCTCAGTCAGTCAGTCTCTCTCAGTCAGTCAGTCTCTTTCTCTGTCAGTCTCTCTCTCAGTCAGTCTCTCTCTCTGTCAGTCAGTCTCTCTCTGTCAGTCAGTCTCTCTCTCAGTCAGTCTCTCTCTCAGTCAGTCTCTCTCTCAGTCAGTCAGTCTCTCTGTCAGTCAGTCTCTCTGTCAGTCAGTCTCTCTCTCTCAGTCAGTCTCACTCTCTCAGTCAGTCAGTCTCTCTGTCAGTCACTCTCTCAGTCAGTCTCTCTCTCAGTCAGTCACTCTCTCAGTCAGTCTCTCTCTCTCTCTCTGTCAGTCTCAGTCAGTCAGTCTCTCAGTCAGTCAGTCTCTCAGTCAGTCAGTCTCTCTCAGTCAGTCTCTCTCTCAGTCAGTCACTCTCTTAGTCAGTCTCTCTCTCTGTCAGTCAGTCTCTCTCTCAGTCAGTCAGTCTCTCTCAGTCAGTCAGTCTCTCTCAGTCAGTCAGTCTCTTTCTCTGTCAGTCTCTCTCTCAGTCAGTCTCTCTCTCTGTCAGTCAGTCTCTCTCTCAGTCAGTCAGTCTCTCTCTTTCAGTCAGTCTCTCTCTGTCAGTCAGTCTCTCTGTCAGTCAGTGTCTCTCTGTCAGTCAGTCTCTGTCAGTCAGTCTCTCTGTCAGTCAGTCAGTCTCTCTCAGTCAGTCAGTCTCTCTGTCAGTCAGTCAGTCACTCTCTCAGTCAGTCAGTCTCTCTCTCTCTCTGTCAGTGTCTCTCTGTCAGTCAGTCTCTCTCTCTCAGTCAGTCAGTCTCTCTGTCAGTCAGTCAGTCACTCTCTCAGTCAGTCTCTCTCTCTGTCAGTCAGTCTCTCTCTGTCAGTCAGTCTCTCTCTCAGTCAGTCAGTCTCTCTCAGTCAGTCTCTCTGTCAGTCAGTCTCTCTCTGTCAGTCAGTCTCTCTCTCAGTCAGTCAGTCTCTCTCAGTCAGTCAGACTCTCTCAGTCAGTCAGTCTCTCTTTCTCTCTGTCAGTCTCTCTCTCTCTGTCAGTGTCTCTCTGTCAGTCAGTCTCTTTCTCTCTGTCAGTCTCTCTCTGTCAGTCTCTCTCTCTCTCAGTCAGTCTCTCTGTCAGTTACTCTCTCTCTGTCAGTTAGTCTCTCTCTCAGTCAGTCAGTCTCTCTCCCAGTCTCTCTCTCTGTCAGTCTCTCTCTCTCTCTGTCAGTCAGTCTCTCTGTCAGTCAGTCTCTCTCTCTCTGTCAGTCAGTCTCTCTCTCTGTCAGTCTCTCTCTCTCTCTATCTGTCAGTCAGTCTCTCTGTCAGTCAGTCTCTCTCAGTCAGTCAGTCTCTCTGTCAGTCAGTCTCTCTCTTGGTCAGTCAGTCTCTCTCTGTCAGTCAGTCTCTCTCTCAGTCAGTCAGTCTCTCTCTCAGTCAGTCTCTCAGTCAGTCAGTCTCTCTCTCTGTCAGTCAGTCTCTCTCTCAGTCAGTCAGTCTCTCTGAGTCAGTCAGTCTCTCTGAGTCAGTCAGTCTCTCTCAGTCCATCAGTCTCTCTCTCAGTCAGTCTCTCTCTCAGTCAGTCAGTCTCTCTCTCTGTCAGTCAGTCTCTCTCTCAGTCAGTCAGTCTCTCTCAGTCAGTCTCCCTCAGTCAGTCAGTCTCTCTCAGTCAGTCAGTCTCTCTCTCTGTCAGTCTCAATCTCTCAGTCAGTCAGTCTCTCTCTGTCAGTCAGTCTCAGTCAGTCAGTCTCTCTGAGTCAGTCAGTCTCTCACAGTCAGTCTCTCTCAGTCAGTCAGTCTCTCTCAGTCAGTCAGTCTCTCTCTCAGTCAGTCTCTCTCTCTCTGTCAGTCAGTGTCTCTCTCTCTCTGTCAGTCTCGCTCAGTCAGTCAGTCTCTCTATCAGTCAGTCTCTCTGTCAGTCAGTCTCTCTCTCAGTCAGTCAGTCTCTCTCTGTCAGTCAGTCTCTCTCTCTGTCAGTCTCAGTCAGTCTCTCTCTCTGTCAGTCAGTCTCTCTCTCTGTCAGTCTCTCTCAGTCAGTCTCTCTCTATCAGTCAGTCTCTCTCTCTCTCAGTCAGTCTCTCTCTGTCAGTCAGTCTCTCTCTCATTCAGTCAGTCTCTCTGTCAGTCAGTCTCTCTCTCTCTCTGTCAGTCTCAGTCAGTCAGTCTCTCAGTCAGTCAGTCTCTCTCAGTCAGTCACTCTCTCAGTCAGTCTCTCTCTCAGTCAGTCACTCTCTTAGTCAGTCTCTCTCTCTGTCAGTCAGTCTCTCTCTCAGTCAGTCAGTCTCTCTCAGTCAGTCGGTCTCTTTCTCTGTCAGTCTCTCTCTCAGTCAGTCTCTCTCTCTGTCAGTCAGTCTCTCTCTGTCAGTCAGTCTCTCTCTCAGTCAGTCTCTCTCTCAGTCAGTCTCTCTGTCAGTCAGTCTCTCTGTCAGTCAGTCTCTCTCTCTCAGTCAGTCTCACTCTCTCAGTCAGTCAGTCTCTCTGTCAGTCACTCTCTCAGTCAGTCTCTCTCTCAGTCAGTCACTCTCTCAGTCAGTCTCTCTCTCTCTCTCTGTCAGTCTCAGTCAGTCAGTCTCTCAGTCAGTCAGTCTCTCTCAGTCAGTCACTCTCTCATTCAGTCTCTCTCTCTCTATCAGTCAGTCTCTCTCTCTCTCAGTCAGTCTCTCTCTGTCAGTCAGTCTCTCTCTCATTCAGTCAGTCTCTCTGTCAGTCAGTCTCTCTCTCTCTCTCTGTCAGTCTCAGTCAGTCAGTCTCTCAGTCAGTCAGTCTCTCTCAGTCAGTCACTCTCTCAGTCAGTCTCTCTCTCAGTCAGTCACTCTCTTAGTCAGTCTCTCTCTGTCAGTCAGTCTCTCTCTCAGTTAGTCTCTCTCAGTCAGTCAGTCTCTTTCTCTGTCAGTCTCTCTCTCAGTCAGTCTCTCTCTCTGTCAGTCAGTCTCTCTCTGTCAGTCAGTCTCTCTCTCAGTCAGTCTCTCTCTCAGTCAGTCTCTCTCTCAGTCAGTCTCTCTGTCAGTCAGTCTCTCTGTCAGTCAGTCTCTCTCTCTCAGTCAGTCTCACTCTCTCAGTCAGTCAGTCTCTCTGTCAGTCACTCTCTCAGTCAGTCTCTCTCTCAGTCAGTCACTCTCTCAGTCAGTCTCTCTCTCTCTCTCTGTCAGTCTCAGTCAGTCAGTCTCTCAGTCAGTCAGTCTCTCTCAGTCAGTCACTCTCTCAGTCAGTCTCTCTCTCAGTCAGTCACTCTCTTAGTCAGTCTCTCTCTCTGTCAGTCAGTCTCTCTCTCAGTCAGTCAGTCTCTCTCAGTCAGTCAGTCTCTCTCAGTCAGTCAGTCTCTTTCTCTGTCAGTCTCTCTCTCAGTCAGTCTCTCTCTCTGTCAGTCAGTCTCTCTCTCAGTCAGTCAGTCTCTCTCAGTCAGTCAGTCTCTCTCAGTCAGTCACTCTCTCAGTCAGTCTCTCTCTCAGTTAGTCTCTCTCTCTGTCAGTCAGTCTCTCTCTCAGTCAGTCAGTCTCTCTCACTCAGTCAGTCTCTCTCAGTCAGTCAGACTCTCTCTCTGTCAGTCTCTCTCAGTCAGTGTCTCTCTCTGTCAGTCAGTCTCTCTCTCTGCCAGTCTCAGTCAATCAGTCTCTCAGTCAATCTGTCTCTCAGTCAGTCAGTCTCTCTCAGTCAGTCACTCTCTCAGTCAGTCTCTCTCTCAGTCAGTCACTCTCTCAGTCAGTCTCTCTCTCTGTCAGTCAGTCTCTCTCTCAGTCAGTCAGTCTCTCTCAGTCAGTCAGTCTCTCTCTCTGTCAGTCTCTCTCTCAGTCAGTCTCTCTCTCTCTGTCAGGCAGTCTCTCTCTGTCTGTCAGTCTCTCTCTCAGTCAGTCTCTCTCTCAATCAGTCAGTCTCTCTGTCAGTCAGTCTCTCTGTTAGTCAGTCTCTCTCTCTCTCAGTCAGTCTCTTGTTCTCAGTCAGTCAGTCTCTCTGTCAGTCAGTCTCTCTCTCAGTCTCTCTCTCTGTCTGTCAGTCTCTCTCTCTCTCTCTCTGTCAGTCAGTCTCTCTGTCAGTCAGTCTCTCTCAGTCAGTCAGTCTCTCTCTCTGTCAGTCAGTCTCTCTCTTGGTCAGTCAGTCTCTCTCTGTCAGTCAGTCTCTCTCTCAGTAAGTCAGTCTCTCTGTCAGTCAGTCTCTCTGTCAGTCAGTCTCTCTCAGTCAGTCAGTCTCTCTGTCAGTCAGTCTCTCTCTACATCAGTCAGTCAGTATCTCTCTCTCTCAGTCAGTCTCTCTCTGTCTGTCAGTCTCTCTCTCTCTGTCAGTCAGTCAGTCTCTCTCTCAGTCAGTCAGTCTCTCTCTCAGTCAGTCAGTCTCTCTCTCTCAGTCAGTCTCTCTCTCTCAGTCAGTCTCTCTCTCTCTGTCAGTCTCTTTCTCTCTGTCAATCTCTCTCTCAGTCAGTCAGTCTCTCTGTTAGTCAGTCTCGCTCTCTCAGTCAGTCTCTCTCTCTCTCTCTCTGTCAGTCTCTCTCTCTGTCAGTCTCTCTCTGTCAGTCAGTCTCTCTCTGTCAGTCAATCTCTCTCTCAGTCAGTCAGTCTCTCTCTCTCTCTCTACAACATACCTTAGAAACATTGCCAATATCTCTGGCTAAACACTTATAAGGTCCGAACGGCGAGACCTATTGGCGATGCCAATGCTTGTTTTTTATTTTTATTCCGGATTCGCGCACCCAGCGTGAATTCAGACGTTTCTTAAAATGTTTTTGGGCTGGGGGTCCTTGTGGGACCCCTGAGCAGGCCTAGGGGTCAGGGTGTTCCTACCCTGCCCCCTTTTCTTGTTTTTCATCTTTGTTTAACTGTTTTCTTATGACTCTGGTTCAACCTTGTCCCAAGATGGCTGCCAGCATTTCCTGGATGAAGTGCTGACAGCCAATCAGATTTCACGATGACATGTGGTGGTCTCTCTCTCTCTGTCAGTCTCTCTCTCTCTTTCAGTCAGTCTCTGTCAGTCAGTCTCTCTGTCAGTCAGTGTCTCTCTGTCAGTCAGTCTCTGTCAGTCAGTCTCTCTGTCAGTCAGTCAGTCTCTTTCTCAGTCAGTCAGTCTCTCTCTCAGTCAGTCTCTCAGTCAGTCTCTCTCAGTCAGTCAGTCTCTCTTAGTCAGTCAGTCTCTCTCTCAGTCAGTCTCTCTCTCTCTGTCAGTCAGTGTCTCTCTCTCTCTGTCAGTCTCAGTCAGTCAGTCTCTCTCAGTCAGTCAGTCTCTCTATCAGTCAGTCTCTCTGTCAGTCAGTCTCTCTCTCAGTCAGTCAGTCTCTCTCTTTCAGTCAGTCTCTCTCTGTCAGTCAGTCTCTCTGTCAGTCAGTGTCTCTCTGTCAGTCAGTCTCTGTCAGTCAGTCTCTCTGTCAGTCAGTCAGTCTCTCTGTCAGTCAGTCAATCTCTCTCTCTCTGTCAGTGTCTCTCTGTCAGTCAGTCTCTCTCTCAGTCAGTCAGTCTCTTGTTCTCCAGTCAGTCAGTCTCTCTGTCAGTCAGTCTCTCTCTCAGTCCTCTCTCTCTGTCTGTCAGTTCTCTCTCTCTCTCTCTGTCAGTCAGTCTCTCTGTCAGTCAGTCTCTCTCAGTCAGTCAGTCTCTCTCTCTGTCAGTCAGTCTCTCTCTTGGTCAGTCAGTCTCTCTCTGTCAGTCAGTCTCTCTCTCAGTAAGTCAGTCTCTCTGTCAGTCAGTCTCTCTGTCAGTCAGTCTCTCTCAGTCAGTCAGTCTCTCTGTCAGTCAGTCTCTCTCTACATCAGTCAGTCAGTATCTCTCTCTCTCAGTCAGTCTCTCTCTGTCTGTCAGTCTCTCTCTCTCTGTCAGTCAGTCAGTCTCTCTCTCAGTCAGTCAGTCTCTCTCTCAGTCAGTCAGTCTCTCTCTCTCAGTCAGTCTCTCTCTCTCAGTCTCTCTCTCTCTGTCAGTCTCTTTCTCTCTGTCAATCTCTCTCTCAGTCAGTCAGTCTCTCTGTTAGTCAGTCTCGCTCTCTCAGTCAGTCTCTCTCTCTCTCTCTCTGTCAGTCTCTCTCTCTGTCAGTCTCTCTCTGTCAGTCAGTCTCTCTCTGTCAGTCAATCTCTCTCTCAGTCAGTCAGTCTCTCTCTCTCTCTCTACAACATACCTTAGAAACATTGCCAATATCTCTGGCTAAACACTTATAAGGTCCGAACGGCGAGACCTATTGGCGATGCCAATGCTTGTTTTTTATTTTTTATTCCGGATTCGCGCACCCAGCGTGAATTCAGACGTTTCTTAAAATGTTTTTGGGCTGGGGGTCCTTGTGGGACCCCCTGAGCAGGCCTAGGGGGTCAGGGTGTTCCTACCCTGCCCCCTTTTCTTGTTTTTCATCTTTGTTTAACTGTTTTCTTATGACTCTGGTTCAACCTTGTCCCAAGATGGCTGCCAGCATTTCCTGGATGAAGTGCTGACAGCCAATCAGATTTCACGATGACATGTGTGGTCTCTCTCTCTCTCTGTCAGTCTCTCTCTCTTTCAGTCAGTCTCTGTCAGTCAGTCTCTCTGTCAGTCAGTGTCTCTCTGTCAGTCAGTCTCTGTCAGTCAGTCTCTCTGTCAGTCAGTCAGTCTCTCTCTCAGTCAGTCAGTCTCTCTCTCAGTCAGTCTCTCAGTCAGTCTCTCTCAGTCAGTCAGTCTCTCTTAGTCAGTCAGTCTCTCTCTCAGTCAGTCTCTCTCTCTCTGTCAGTCAGTGTCTCTCTCTCTCTGTCAGTCTCAGTCAGTCAGTCTCTCTCAGTCAGTCAGTCTCTCTATCAGTCAGTCTCTCTGTCAGTCAGTCTCTCTCTCAGTCAGTCAGTCTCTCTCTTTCAGTCAGTCTCTCTCTGTCAGTCAGTCTCTCTGTCAGTCAGTGTCTCTCTGTCAGTCAGTCTCTGTCAGTCAGTCTCTCTGTCAGTCAGTCAGTCTCTCTGTCAGTCAGTCAATCTCTCTCTCTGTCAGTGTCTCTCTGTCAGTCAGTCTCTCTCTCAGTCAGTCAGTCTCTCTGTCAGTCAGTCTCTCTCTGTCAGTCAGTCTCTCTCTCAGTCAGTCAGTCTCTCTCAGTCAGTCAGACTCTCTCAGTCAGTCAGTCTCTCTTTCTCTCTGTCAGTCTCTCTCTCTCTGTCAGTCTCTCTCTGTCAGTCAGTCTCTTTCTCTCTGTCAGTCTCTCTCTGTCAGTCTCTCTCTCTCTCAGTCAGTCTCTCTGTCAGTTACTCTCTCTCTGTCAGTTAGTCTCTCTCTTAGTCAGTCAGTCTCTCTCCCAGTCTCTCTCTCTGTCAGTCTCTCTCTCTCTCTGTCAGTCTCTCTGTCAGTCAGTCTCTCTCTGTCAGTCAGTCTCTCTCTCAGTCTCTCTCTCTGTCAGTCTCTCTCTCTCTCTCTCTCTGTCAGTCAGTCTCTGTCAGTCAGTCTCTCTCAGTCAGTCAGTCTCTCTGTCAGTCAGTCTCTCTCTTGGTCAGTCAGTCTCTCTCTGTCAGTCAGTCTCTCTCTCAGTCAGTCAGTCTCTCTCTCAGTCAGTCTCTCAGTCAGTCAGTCTCTCTCTCTGTCAGTCAGCCTCTCTCTCAGTCAGTCAGTCTCTCTGAGTCAGTCAGTCTCTCTGAGTCAGTCAGTCTCTCTCAGTCCATCAGTCTCTCTCTCAGTCAGTCTCTCTCTCAGTCAGTCAGTCTCTCTCTCTGTCAGTCAGTCTCTCTCTCAGTCAGTCAGTCTCTCTCAGTCAGTCTCCCTCAGTCAGTCAGTCTCTCTCAGTCAGTCAGTCTCTCTCTCTGTCAGTCTCAATCTCTCAGTCAGTCAGTCTCTCTCTCTGTCAGTCAGTCTCAGTCAGTCAGTCTCTCTGAGTCAGTCAGTCTCTCACAGTCAGTCTCTCTCTGTCAGTCAGTCTCTCTCTCATTCAGTCAGTCTCTCTGTCAGTCAGTCTCTCTCTCTCTCTGTCAGTCTCAGTCAGTCACTCTCTCAGTCAGTCTCTCTCAGTCAGTCAGTCTCTCTCTCAGTCAGTCTCTCTCTCTCTCTGTCAGTCAGTGTCTCTCTCTCTCTGTCAGTCTCGCTCAGTCAGTCAGTCTCTCTATCAGTCAGTCTCTCTGTCAGTCAGTCTCTCTCTCAGTCAGTCAGTCTCTCTCTGTCAGTCAGTCTCTCTCTCTGTCAGTCTCAGTCAGTCTCTCTCTCTGTCAGTCAGTCTCTCTCTCTGTCAGTCTCTCTCAGTCAGTCAGTCTCTCTCTATCAGTCAGTCTCTCTCTCTCTCAGTCAGTCTCTCTCTGTCAGTCAGTCTCTCTCTCATTCAGTCAGTCTCTCTGTCAGTCAGTCTCTCTCTCTCTCTGTCAGTCTCAGTCAGTCACTCTCTCAGTCAGTCTCTCTCTCAGTCAGTCACTCTCTTAGTCAGTCTCTCTCTCTGTCAGTCAGTCTCTCTCTCAGTCAGTCAGTCTCTCTCAGTCAGTCAGTCTCTTTCTCTGTCAGTCTCTCTCTCAGTCAGTCTCTCTCTCTGTCAGTCAGTCTCTCTCTGTCAGTCAGTCTCTCTCTCAGTCAGTCTCTCTCTCAGTCAGTCTCTCTGTCAGTCAGTCTCTCTGTCAGTCAGTCTCTCTGTCAGTCAGTCTCTCTCTCTCAGTCAGTCTCACTCTCTCAGTCAGTCAGTCTCTCTGTCAGTCACTCTCTCAGTCAGTCTCTCTCTCAGTCAGTCACTCTCTCAGTCAGTCTCTCTCTCTCTCTCTCTCTCTCTGTCAGTCTCAGTCAGTCAGTCTCTCAGTCCGTCAGTCTCTCTCAGTCAGTCACTCTCTCAGTCAGCCTCTCTCTCAGTCAGTCACTCTCTTAGTCAGTCTCTCTCTCTGTCAGTCAGTCTCTCTCTCAGTCAGTCAGTCTCTCTCAGTCAGTCAGTCTCTCTCAGTCAGTCAGTCTCTTTCTCTGTCAGTCTCTCTCTCAGTCAGTCTCTCTCTCTGTCAGTCAGTCTCTCTCTCAGTCAGTCTCTCTCAGTCAGTCAGTCTCTCTCAGTCAGTCACTCTCTCAGTCAGTCTCTCTCTCAGTTAGTCTCTCTCTCTGTCAGTCAGTCTCTCTCTCAGTCAGTCAGTCTCTCTCACTCAGTCAGTCTCTCTCAGTCAGTCAGACTCTCTCTCTGTCAGTCTCTCTCTCAGTCAGTCTCTCTCTCTGTCAGTCAGTCTCTCTCTCTGCCAGTCTCAGTCAATCAGTCTCTCAGTCAATCAGTCTCTCAGTCAGTCAGTCTCTCTCAGTCAGTCACTCTCTCAGTCAGTCTCTCTCTCAGTCAGTCACTCTCTCAGTCAGTCTCTCTCTCTGTCAGTCAGTCTCTCTATGTCAGTCAGTCTCTCTCAGTCAGTCAGTCTCTCTCTCTGTCAGTCTCTCTCTCAGTCAGTCTCTCTCTCTCTGTCAGGCAGTCTCTCTCTGTCTGTCAGTCTCTCTCTCAGTCAGTCTCTCTCTCAATCAGTCAGTCTCTCTGTCAGTCAGTGTCTCTGTTAGTCAGTCTCTCTCTCTCAGTCAGTCTCTCGTTCTCAGTCAGTCAGTTTCTCTGTCAGTCAGTCTCTCTCTCAGTCTCTCTCTCTGTCAGTCTCTCTCTCTCTCTGTCAGTCAGTCTCTCTGTCAGTCAGTCTCTCTCAGTCAGTCAGTCTCTCTCTCTGTCAGTCAGTCTCTCTCTTGGTCAGTCAGTCTCTCTCTGTCAGTCAGTCTCTCTCTCAGTCAGTCAGTCTCTCTCTCAGTCAGTCTCTCAGTCAGTCTCTCTCTGTCAGTCAGTCTCTCTCTCAGTCAGTCAGTCTCTCTGAGTCAGTCAGTCTCTCTGAGTCAGTCAGTCTCTCTCAGTCCATCAGTCTCTCTCTCAGTCAGTCTCTCTCAGTCAGTCAGTCAGTCTCTCTCTCTGTCAGTCAGTCTCTCTCTCAGTCAGTCAGTCTCTCTCTCAGTCAGTCTCCCTCAGTCAGTCAGTCTCTCTCAGTCAGTCAGTCTCTCTCTCTGTCAGTCTCTCTCTCTCAGTCAGTCAGTCTCTCTCTGTCAGTCAGTCTCAGTCAGTCAGTCTCTCTGAGTCAGTCAGTCTCTCACAGTCAGTCTCTCTCAGTCAGTCAGTCTCTCTCAGTCAGTCAGTCTCTCTCTCAGTCAGTCTCTCTCTCTCTGTCAGTCAGTGTCTCTCTCTCTCTGTCAGTCTCAGTCAGTCAGTCTCTCTCAGTCAGTCAGACTCTCTATCAGTCAGTCTCTCTGTCAGTCAGTCTCTCTCTCAGTCAGTCAGTCTCTCTCTGTCAGTCAGTCTCTCTCTCTGTCAGTCTCAGTCAGTCTCTCTCTCTGTCAGTCAGTCTCTCTCTCTGTCAGTCTCTCTCAGTCAGTCAGTCTCTCTCAGTCAGTCTCTCTCTCTCAGTCAGCCTCTCTCTCTCTCAGTCAGTCTCTCTGTCAGTCAGTCTCTCTCTCATTCAGTCAGTCTCTCTGTCAGTCAGTCTCTCTCTCTCTCTCTGTCAGTCTCAGTCAGTCAGTCTCTCAGTCAGTCAGTCTCTCTCAGTCAGTCACTCTCTCAGTCAGTCTCTCTCTCAGTCAGTCACTCTCTTAGTCAGTCTCTCTCTCTGTCAGTCAGTCTCTCTCTCTCTGTCAGTCAGTCAGTCTCTCTCTCAGTCAGTCAGTCTCTCTCTCAGTCAGTCAGTCTCTCTCTCTCAGTCAGTCTCTCTCTCTCAGTCAGTCTCTCTCTCTCTGTCAGTCTCTTTCTCTCTGTCAGTCTCTCTCTCAGTCAGTCAGTCTCTCTGTTAGTCAGTCTCGCTCTCTCAGTCAGTCTCTCTCTCTCTCTCTCTGTCAGTCTCTCTCTCTGTCAGTCTCTCTCTGTCAGTCAGTCTCTCTCTGTCAGTCAATCTCTCTCTCAGTGAGTCAGTCTCTCTCTCTCTCTCTACAACATACCTTAGAAACATTGCCAATATCTCTGGCTAAACACTTATAAGGTCCAAACGGCGAGACCTATTGGCGATGCCAATGCTTGTTTTTATTTTTCTTCCGGATTCGCGCACCCAGCGCGGATTCGGACGTTTCTTAAAATGTTTTTGGGCTGGGAGTCCTGTGGGACCCCTGAGGCAGGCCTAGGGGTCAGGGTGTTCCTACCCTGCCCCCTTTTCTTGTTTTTCATCTTTGTTTAACTGTTTTCTTATGGCTCTGGTTCAACCTTGTCCCAAGATGGCTGCCAGCATTTCCTGGATGAAGTGCTGACAGCCAATCAGATTTCCCGATGACATGTGTGGTTAGGCTCTGCCCAGATATCGATATTTCTTTTTCCTTTCTTTTTCTTTTAATATTTCAAAAACTACTGAACGGATTTACACCATTTAAAAAAAATGGGCTTTTTCTGAACCAAGGGCTACCTTTTTGCCAAATTTGGTGTAATTACGTTCAGCAGTTTGGTCTGTAGCTTTGTCTAAAGTTTCCGATGGAAATTAACATGGGAAAAACGTGTTTTGGGACCCCCCTTTTTTCTCATCCCCGCTTGACGAATCACCCCGAAACTTTCAAGACAGGAGCTGACAGGAGAGCCCCACTAGTTTTGAAAATTTCGCGAAGATTCGTCAACCGGCGCCAAAGTTATTGGGAAAAGAAAAAACGCTTTTTGAATAGAAACGAGGTCCTAACTATAACTACCTACTGGCGACCACCAGTAGGTAATATATATATATATATATTTATTTATTTATATACTATGTGTATATATATATATATATATATATATATCACTCCAAACTTTGCCCAATGTTAATGACCCTCCAGTGGGCCTCAGAGATACCAGTCCGGTTTCAAATTAAGAATTTCACGTGCTGCCACCAGGCCAAAAGAATTTCAGCCCGCAGTCCCGTACTTCATTTACACTGGCGGTGCATCTTTCACGGCTAGGACTCGCCGTGTACAAAATCACTCCAAACTTTACCCTAGATCTTCAAAGACACCACTCCACTTGAAATGATTCGACTGAATCTTTATTCAGAGACCGGACAAGTTGCTCCAATGATTCACTTTCCCGAAGCGTTTCGGAGCGGCTGCTCCTTCTTCATGGGGAGAATCTGACCAGCACGGAAACGCTGCAACTTTGTTTCCGCTTTTGAACATGCACTCCCAGGTGAGTTTCATGTCGGGAGTTGTAGTGTACTTTTTCCCCTCCAGTGGGGTCCGTGCAATTTAGTCAGGCAATTTTAATCCGATGTTAAAACAATGTTAATGACCCTCCAGTGGGCCTCAGAAATACCAGTACGGTTTCAAATTAAGAATTTCACGTGCTGCCACCAGGCCAAAAGAATTTCAGCCCGCAGTCCCGTACTTCATTTACACGGGCGGTGCATCTTTCACGGCTAGGACTCGCCGTGTACAAAATCACTGCAAACTTTGCCCTAGATCTTCAAAGACGCCACTCCACTTGAAATGATTCGACTGAATCTTTATTCAGAGACCGGACAAGTTGCTCCAATGATTCACTTTCCTGACGCGTTTCGGAGCGACTGCTCCTTCTTCATGGGGAGAATCTGACCAGTCGAAAGTTTTGCGGGTTTCCTGCCATTTGCAAACGGCGGGCTCACGGCGAGGTTGCGAACCTCATAAATCAAATCCTTCGGTTCCTGAATCGCAAAACCAATGCCGAGTATTTATTAGTTCAGTCGCGACCCGTGAGCAAGGAGCGGCTGCTCCAAAACACATCAGGTGTTGTTCGCGACTGAACTAATAAACATCACTCGCACTTAAGGAATTGGGCTCGGCATTGGTTTTGTTATTCAGGAACCGAAGGATTTGATATATATCATGTGATCAAGGCCACCGGTTGTGGCCGAAACGCGTCAGAGACGGCAGCATTGGCATCAATAAATTTGAAATCTTGGCACCAGCTATACGAAGAGTCCGTGTCCACATCTGTGCGTTTATGCACTTGGATTGCTTTTTCTTCGATATTTATATATATATTTATGTATATATATAAAAAACAATATAAAATTAAACATAAAAAATATTAACAAATCAATAGCAAAACATTTTAAAAAAATTACCAATTAATTGTAATATACAAAATTTAAGATCCAAAAGAAGACATTTACTAAAAATATTATAAAAATGTAAAATATATATATATATATTCACTGAAAAAACCAGAGGTTTCGTGGACGTTATAGTTAGAAATTAGCATTTAAAAAACCTTAGAAATTCACTGAAAAAAACCACAGGTTTTAGGGACGTTATAGTTAGTTGGACATTTCACTCGTACAAAACCAGAGAAATTCGGCCGTTATAGTTAGTTGAGCCAACTATAACTCGCGCCCCCACAATGCACTGCTGATGATGTCACATATTACATCACTCATGACATTGTCAGTGACATCACTGATGACATCACTGATGCCATCTCAAATGACATCATTGATGACATCATCCAATGACTGTGTGTTTCTGTAAAGTTTAAATATGTTTTATATATATATATATGCCAAGGTGTATTGAAGAATGAGTAGGTGTATAAGTGTCTGAATGGATGATTTAGTAGGTGCTTGACTGACTGTATAAGTGAGTGACTAAACGTGTCTTACTGAATGCATGGGTTAGTGACTAAACTGTGTGAATGTCTGTATCAGTCTGTCAGTTGGTGTGTAAGCAGCTGCATGGGTTGGTGAGTAGCTACATGAGTATCTATATGGGTTATTTATTGGTTGTCTGAGTATCTGTATGGGTGCCTGAGTGTCTGTGTGGGTGGGTGGGGGTTGTGACTCTGTGCATAGATGTGTGAGTGGGTGATTCACTGGGTATATGGGTTCAAGAGTGCATCTGTGAAGGACTGTATGGGTGGGTGAGTGTGTGTATGGGTGTGTTGGTGAGTGAATGGATGTCTCAGTGGTACATGTGTGAGTGACTACATATGTGAAAGGCAGTATATGTGAGTGTTGGAGTATATAAATGACTATATGTGAGAGTGAGTGATTGTGAGAGTGGATGTATTGATGAGTGTGTGCTTGTATCAGTGATTGTATAAGAGAGTAAGTATGTGTTAGTATATGTATGAATAAGTGAGGTGGTGTGTGTATAACTGTATAGGTGAGTAAATGGGAGTGTGATTGATTCTTTGCATGACTGACTAGGTGTGTGAGTAACTCTATGGATGAGTGGCGGTGTGTGAGTGTCTGTATAGGTGTATGAGTGCATATGATAGTGCTGTATTGATGAGTGACTGCATGTATGAGTGACTTTATGGGTGAATGAGTGGACCTAGGAATCTGTGAGTGGGTATGTAGTAGCTGGTATTGGTGTGTCTATGGTTTCGAAAATGGTAGTCTGTATTTTAGAGTGGGTGTATCAAAGGTTATATTAGGGTGTGAGGAGGTGCATCAGATTATCACGTATGTGATGTCAGCAGTGATGTCATCAGTGATGTCATCAGTGATGTCACTGACCATGTCATGAATGATGTAATATGTGACATCATCAGCAGTGCATTGCGGGGGCGCGAGTTATAGTTAGCTCAACTAACTATAACGGCCGAATTTCTCTGGTTTTGTACGAGTGAAATGTCCATCTACCTATAACGTCCCTAAAACCTGTGTTTTTTTCAGTGAATTTCTAAGGTTTTTTAAATGCTAATTTCTAACTATAACGTCTCTGAAACCTATGTTTTTTAGTGAATTTCAAAGGTTTTTAAATGATAATTTCTAACTATAACGTCCCTGAAACCTATGGTTTGTTCAGTGGATTTCTAAGGTTTTTAAAAATGCTAATTTCTAACTATGCCTACAGAGGTAGGTCATGTGCAGAAAGAGGAAGAAAGGTGCAGAAAGAAGCAAGAGAAATGCAGAAAGAGGCAACAGAAGTCAAGAGTGAGGAAGAAAGGTGCAGAAAGAAGCAAGAGATATGCAGAAAGAACAAACAGAGGTGCAGAAAGAGGGCTTGTTGCAAAGTCATCCTGTGCCCTGGGTACCCCCCAACATTTAGCTGACTGGTACTGGTGGTAATTGACTCTGACTGACCCTGGGCTCTGCCTAACCAGGCCCGGAGCCAGTGCTATGCTGAAAGTCACTTAGAATATAGTGAAAACACCTACATACACTAGGGTACACTATGGGTTGGGGCACCCCTGTGATTGGCATGACCTCCCCTGTAAGGCCCTAGTACATAATAGGGCAGGGGGATTAAAGCTACCTCTATGTCCCTAGCATATAATAGGGCATGGCAGTTTAGAGGCCAGCAGCCCTTTTCTGCACTTGCATGTGTGCACTGCTGAGCCTGAGGTCAGTTTAAAAGTAGCCCTGTGTGTGCAGAAAGAGGCAAGAGAGGTGCAGAAAGAGACAAGAGAGGTGCAGAAAGAGGGAAGAAGGGTGCAGAAAGATGCAATAGAGGCGCAGAAAGAAGCAAGAGAGGTGCAGAAAGAAGCAAGAGAGGTACAGAAAGAAGCAAGAGAGGTACAAAAAGAAGCAAGAGATATACAGAAAGAAGCAACAGAGGTGCAGAAAGAGGGAAGAGGGGTGCAGAAAGAGGCAAGAGAAGTGCAGAAAGAAGCAACACAGGTGCAGAAAGAGGCAAGAGAAGTTCAGAAAGAGGCAGCAAAGGTGCAGAAACAGGCAGAATAGGTGCAGAAAGAGGGAACAGGGGTGCAGAAAGAGAGAAGAGGGGTGCCGAAAGAGGCAAGAGGGGTGCAGAAAGAGGCACAAGGGTTGCTGCCACAGACACGAGTCTGGCCTCCTGCTGCTGGATGAAACTCCGGCAGGGGAGGCCTGGACAATAGGTTTCCTGTCCCAGGGAGGTGTGACCACCTCCCAGACAGGATAATGTGTATTGGGGCTGGGCGGGAGCACTTTCGGGTGCTTTGAAGTCCTGCACTGGGGGCACATTTGGTGTCCCTGTGCATACCCCAGTTCAAACCGGATCAGGGGCTTGCAGCCCCTGCTTTGGCGTGAACTGGACAAAGGGAAAGGGGTGTAGCCACCCCTCTGCCCTGACCTACCCATAGGTGGGGCCACAGAGTAGTCCAACCCCTATCTTTAGTATAAAGGTAGGAACCCAGTTCTTTAGATTATCCCTGGACGAAACTCTGAAACTGAATCCTGGACCTTCGACGCTCTACTCACGATTAGAGGACAGAAGAATCTCCCTTGGGGTCAAGGAGTGACTCCCCTGCTTGGCAGGCACCAAAGAAGCATCTGTCCGGTTCGCATTTCTGAAGCTCCTGTCGGACGCCGAAGTCATCGCATCACCAGAGGTGGATTCTCAGACTTCCCCGAGGCTACCCTGAGTCCCCAGCAAAGCTGAGGCCCGTGGCTATCGTGGGTGACTTGAGACCGTGACCCCTGGACACCGAGCACATTTGCAAGTGCATCCTCTTCTGGGTCCTCGCTGGGTGAGTTCCACAGACCTTGCTGGTCTGCACCATCGACGATCTACATCTTCACCGAGACTTGCCGTTGCCAAGGCTTGTTGGGTCCAATCCGGTCGCCGACACCTCAGCACTCGACAGACATCGTGTACCAGCCCGAATCCTGCTCCTGGTTGCCGACAACGCCTCCTGGACCTCGTGGCTGAAGAGTCAAGACGACCGTCAACGCACCTGAAGCACTCGACATCGGTGGGCATCGGTCCATCGCCTTCCTGGTCACTGGCTAGTGACCCAGACTCTGTCCCCTCTGCTTTCAGGTTCTTCAGAACTCCGATCCACTCTTGGATCCACCCGGACACTTTTCTCTTGGCCGCCAGCAGCACTTTGCAGCAGATCGCCATTCGAATCGACGACGAAACCCGACCCCGAAAGGCACCTATGCACCCGGCTTCCCCGGGTGAGGTAACACGAGTACTCCGGTGCTCCCGTGGGTAGAGACTCTTCAAAGTCCTAGATCTCAAAGGGTTTTGTCCTAGTCCTCTTTTAAGTGTCCCTTTCTCTATTTTCCCGATCCCGACTTTCTCCATAGAAGTCAACGGCGTATCGCGGTTGTGTATTTACACTGCACGCGTCTCCCGTAGGTCCCCTGTGTCACTACCTTGGGTGGTTCCTTGTGGTCCAAGCACTTCTAGAGGCTCTAGGCCTAGTGTCTAGTTCAGTCGTGGTTCGCATACCACTTTATTGGTATATGGTTTGGTACGCCCCTAGGGCCCAAACGTGTATTTGTGCTATTACTGTGATTTAATAACTTATAACTAATGTACTTGAACTCTAGCCTCGTAAAGAGACTAGAGGGGTGTGTTTAGCAATAAATACATATATTTTGAATATATACCTGGTGCGGTGCTCTTTCATTTGGTCACTCAAGAGATTATAGACTGGTAAAACAAGCTGCTTTACATTCCTTCAAGACTTAGCCTGAAGGCTGCTCTCCATAGCTACCACTAGGATAGCTTTCAATAAGGTTGTCTTTAACCTATCTCCAATAAGGGGTTGTTTGGACTGGTGCAAAGTGCCCACTATAATTAGTGGACAGCATATACCAGGCCAACTTCTCACAGAGGGGTGCAGAAAGAAGCATGAGTGGTGCAGAAAGAGACAACAGAGGTGCAGAAAGAGGCAAGAGGGGTGCAAAAAGAGTGAAGAGGGGTGTAGAAAGAAGCAAGAGAGGTGCAGAAAGAAGCAAGAGTAGTGCAGAAAGAGGCAACAGAGGTGCAGAAAGAGGCAAGAGGGATGCAAAAAGAGGGAAGAAGGGTGCAGAAAGAGGGAAGAAGGGTGCAGAAAGAGGCACGAGGGGTGCAGAAAGAGGCACAAGGGTTGCAGAAAGAAGGGACAGAGGTACAGAAAGAAGCAAGAGAAGTGCAGAAATAAGCAACAGAGGTGCATAAAGAGGGATGAGGGGTGGAAAAAGAGGCAAGAGAAGTGCAGAAAGGAGCAACAGAGATGCAAAAATGGGGAACAGGGGTGGAGAAAGTGGAAAGAGGGGTGCAGAGAGAAGCAAGAGAAGTGCAGAAAGAGGCAAGAGGGATGCAGAAAGAAGCAACAGAGGTGCAGAAAGAGGCAAGAGAAGTTCAGAAAGAGGTGGCAGAGGTGCAGAAACAGGCAGAAGAGGTGCAGAAAGAGGGAACAGGGGTGCAGAAAGAGAGAAGAGGGTGCCGAAAGAGGCAAGAGGGGTGCAGAAATTTGCAAGAGAGGTGCAGAAAGAAGCAAGAGCAGTGCTGTAAGAAACAACAGAGGTGCAGAAGGAGGCAAGAGGGGTACAGAAAGAGGCAAAAGAAGAGCAGAAATAAGCAAAAGAGATGCGGAAAGAGGCTAGAGGGGTGCAGAAAGAGGCAGGAGATGTGCACAAAGAGGGAAGAAGGATGCAGAAAGAGGCAAGTGGGGTGCAGAAAGAAGCAAGAGAGGTGTAGAAAGAAGAAAGAGAAGTGCAGAAAGAAACAACAGAGGTGCAGAAAGAAGCAAGAGCAGTTCTGAAAGAACCAACAGAGGTGCAGAAAGAGGCAAGAGGAGTGCAGAAAGAGAGAAGAGGGGTGTAGAAAGAGGCACAAGGGTTGCAGAAAGAAGGGACAGAGGTGTAGAAAGAAGCAAGAGAAGTGCAGAAACAAGCAACAGAGGTGCAGAAGGAGGGATGAGGGGTGGAAAAAGGGGCAAGAGAAATGCAGAAAGAAGCAACAGAGATGCAAAAAGGGGGAACAGGGGTGGAGAAAGTGGCAAGAGGGGTGCAGAAAGAAGCAAGAGGGGTGCTGAAAGAAGCACGGGTGCTACAGAAAGAAGCAAGAGAGGTGCAGAAAGAAGCAAGAGTAGTGCAGAAAGAAGCAACAGAGGTGCAGAAAGAGGCAAGATAAGTTCAGAAAGAGGCAGCAGAGGTGCAGAAACAGGCAGAAGAGGTGCAGAAAGAGGGAACGGATGCAGAAAGAGAGAAGAGGGGTATCAAAAGAGGCAAGAGGGGTGCAGAAATGTGCACGAGAGGTACAGAAAGAAGCAAGAGCAGTGCTGTAAGAAACAACAGAGGTGCAGAAGGAGGCAAGAGGGGTACAGAAAGAGGCAAAAGAAGAGCAGAAACAAGCAAAAGAGATGCAGAAAGAAGCAAGAGGGGTACAGAAAGAGGCAAGATAGGTGCAGAAAGAGGCAAGAGAGGTGCACAAAGAGGGAAGAAGGGTGCACAAAGAGGCAAGTGGGGGCAGAAAGAAACAGAAATAATAGAGGTGTAGAAGAACCAAAAGAAGTTCAGAAAGAAGGAACAGAGGTGCAGAAAGAGGCAAGAGGGGTGGAGAAAGAGGGAAGAGGGTTGTAGAAAGAGGCACAAGGGTTGTAGAAAGAAGGGACAGAGGTGCAGAAAGAAGCAAGAGAAGTGCAGAAACAAGCATCAGAGGTGCAGAAAGAGGGATGAGGGGTGGAAAAAGAGGCAAGAGAAGTGCAGAAAGAAGCAACAGAGATGCAAAAAGGGGGAACGGGGTGGAGAAAGTGGCAAGAGGGGTGCAGAAAGAAGCAAGAGAGGTGCAGAAAGAGGCAAGAGGCGTGCAGAAAGAGGGAAGAGGGGTGCAGAAAGAAGCATGAGTGGTGCAGAAAGAGACAACAGAGGTGCAGAAAGAGGCAAGAGGGGTGCAAAAAGAGTGAAGAGGGGTGCAGAAAGAAGCAAGAGAGGTGCAGAAAGAAGCAAGAGTAGTGCAGAAAGAGGCAACAGAGGTGCAGAAAGAGGCAAGAGGCGTGCAAAAAGAGGGAAGAAGGGTGCAGAAAGAGGGAAGAAGGGTGCAGAAAGAGGCACGAGGGGTGCAGAAAGAAGCAAGATATGTGCAGCAAGAAACAAAAGAAGTACAGAAAGAAGGAACAGAGGTGCAGGTAGATGCATCAGGGGTGAAGAAAGAGGGAACAGGGGTGGAGAAAGAGGCAAGGGGGTGCAGAAAGAAGCAAGAGATGAGCAGAAAGAAACAAAAGAAGTGCAGAAAGAAAGAACAGAGGCTCAGAAAGAGGCAACAGGGGTGCAGAAAGAAGCAAGAGATGAGCAGAAAGAAACAAAAGAAGTGCAGAAAGAAAGAACAGAGGCTCAGAAAGAGGCAACAGGGGTGCAGAAAGAAGGTGGATGGGTGGAGAAAGAGGCAAGGGGCTGCAGAAAGAAGCAAGAGAGCTGCAGAAAGAAACAGAAGAAGTGCAGAAAGAAGGAACAGAGGTCCATAAAGAGGCAAGAGGTGTACAGAAAGAGGAAAGAGGGGTGCAGAAAGAGGCAAAAAGGGTGCAGAAAGAAGTGACAGGTACAGAAAGAAACAAAAGAAGTGCAGAAAGAAGGAACAGAGGTGCAGAAAGAGGCAAGAGGGGTATAGGAAGAGGGGTGTGAAAGAGGCACAAGGGGTGCAGAAAGAATCAAGAGAGGTGCAGAAAGCAACAGAGTTGCAGAAAGAGGGGAGAGGGGTGGAGAAAGAGACAAGAGAAGTACAGAAAGAAGCAACAGAGATGCAGAAAGGGGGAAGAGGGGTGGAGAAAGAGGCAAGAGGGGTGCAGAAAGAAGCAAGGGAGGTGCAGAAAGAAACAAAAGACGTGCAGAAAGAAGGAACAGAGGTGCAGAAAGAGGCAGGAGGGGTGCAGAAAGAGGCAGGAGGGGTGCAGAAAGAGGGAAGAGGAGTGCAGAAAGAGGGATGAGGGGTGCAGAAAGAGGCACGAGGGGTGCAGAAACAAGCAAGAGAGATATAGAAAGAAGCAAGAGAAATGCATAAAGAAGCAACAGACATGCAGAAAGGGGGAAGTGGGGTGGAGAAAGAGGCAAGAGGGGTGCAGAAAGAAGCAAGAGAGGTGCAGAAAGAGGCAAGAGGGGTGCAGAAAGAAGCACAGGTGGTACAGAAAGAAGCAAGAGAGGTGCAGAAAGAAGCAAGAGTAGTGCAGAAAGAAGCAACAGAGGTGCAGAAAGAGGCAAGATAAGTTCAGAAAGAGGCAGCAGAGGTGCAGAAACAGGCAGAAGAGGTGCAGAAAGAGGGAACGGATGCAGAAAGAGAGAAGAGGGGTATCAAAAGAGGCAAGAGGGGTGCAGAAATGTGCACGAGAGGTACAGAAAGAAGCAAGAGCAGTGCTGTAAGAAACAACAGAGGTGCAGAAGGAGGCAAGAGGGGTACAGAAAGAGGCAAAAAAAGAGCAGAAACAAGCAAAAGAGATGCAGAAAGAAGCAAGAGGGGTACAGAAAGAGGCAAGATAGGTGCAGAAAGAGGCAAGAGAGGTGCACAAAGAGGCAAGTGGGGGCAGAAAGAAACAATAGAGGTGTAGAAAGAACCAAAAGAAGTGCAGAAAGAAGGAACAGAGGTGCAGAAAGAGGCAAGAGGGGTGGAGAAAGAGGGAAGAGGGGTGTAGAAAGAGGCACAAGGGTTGCAGAAAGAAGGGACAGAGGTGCAGAAAGAAGCAAGAGAAGTGCAGAAACAAGCAACAGAGGTGCAGAAAGAGGGATGAGGGGTGGAAAAAGAGGAAAGAGAAGTGCAGAAAGAAGCAACAGAGATGCAAAAAGGGGGAACGGGGTGGAGAAAGTGGCAAGAGGGGTGCAGAAAGAAGCAAGAGAGGTGCAGAAAGAGGCAAGAGGGGTGCAGAAAGAGGGAAGAGGGGTGCAGAAAGAAGCATGAGTGGTACAGAAAGAGACAACAGAGGTGCAGAAAGAGGCAAGAGGGGTGCAAAAAGAGTGAAGAGGGGTGCAGAAAGAAGCAAGAGAGGTGCAGAAAGAAGCAAGAGTAGTGCAGAAAGAGGCAACAGAGGTGCAGAAAGAGGCAAGAGGGGTGCAAAAAGAGGGAAGAAGGGTGCAGAAAGAGGGAAGAAGGGTGCAGAAAGAGGCACGAGGGGTGCAGAAAGAAGCAAGAGATGTGCAGCAAGAAACAAAAGAAGTACAGAAAGAAGGAAAAGAGGTGCAGGTAGATGCATCAGGGGTGAAGAAAGAGGGAACAGGGGTGGAGAAAGAGGCAAGGGGGTGCAGAAAGAAGCAAGAGATGAGCAGAAAGAAACAAAAGAAGTGCAGAAAGAAAGAACATAGGCTCAGAAAGAGGCAACAGGGGTGCAGAAAGAAGGTGGATGGGTGGAGAAAGAGGCAAGGGGCTGCAGAAAGAAGCAAGAGAGCTGCAGAAAGAAACAGAAGAAGTGCAGAAAGAAGGGACAGAGGTCCAGAAAGAGGCAAGAGGTGTACAGAAAGAGGAAAGAGGAGTGCAGAAAGAGGCAAAAAGGGTGCAGAAAGAAGTGACAGGTACAGAAAGAAACAAAAGAAGTGCAGAAAGAAGGAACAGAGGTGCAGAAAGAGGCAAGAGGGGTTTAGGAAGAGGGGTGTGAAAGAGGCACAAGGGGTGCAGAAAGAAGCAAGAGAGGTGCAGAAAGCAACAGAGTTGCAGAAAGAGGGAGAGGGGTGGAGAAAGAGACAAGAGAAGTACAGAAAGAAGCAACAGAGATGCAGAAAGGGGGAAGAGGGGTGGAGAAAGAGGCAAGAGGGGTGCAGAAAGAAGCAAGAGAGGTGCAGAAAGAAACAAAAGAAGTGCAGAAAGAAGGAACAGAGGTGCAGAAAGAGGCAGGAGGGGTGCAGAAAGAGGGAAGAGGAGTGCAGAAAGAGGCAAGAGGAGTGCAGAAAGAGGGATGAGGGGTGCAGAAAGAGGCACGAGGGGTGCAGAAAGAAGCAAGAGAGATACAGAAAGAAGCAAGAGAAATGCATAAAGAAGCAACAGACATGTAGAAAGGGGGAAGTGGGGTGCAGAAAGAGGCAAGAGAGGTGCAGAAAGAAACAAAATAAGTGCAGAAAGAAGGAACAGAGGTGCAGAAAGAGGCAAGAGGGGTGCAGAAAGAGGGAAGAGGGGTGCAGAAAGAGGTACAAGGGTTGCAGAAAGAAGGGACAGAGGTGCAGAAAGAAACAAAAGAAGTGCAGAAAGAAGGAACAGAGGTGCAGAAAGAGGCAAGAGGGGTGCAGAAAGGAGGAAGAAAGGTGCAGAAAGAGGGAAGAGGGGTAGAGAAAGAGACAAGAGAAATACAGAAAGAAGCAACAGAGATGCAGAAAGGGTGAAGAGGGGTGGAGAAAGAGGGATACAGAAAGAAACAAGAGAGGTGAAGAGGAGTGCAGAATAAGGCAAGAGGAGTGCAGAAAGAGGGATGAGGGGTGCAGAAAGAGGCACGAGGTGTGCAGAAAGAAGCAAGAGAGATACAGAAAGGAGCAAGAGAAATGCATAAAGAAGCAACAGACATGCAGAAAGGGGGAAGTGGGATGGAGAAAGAGGCAAGAGGGATACAGAAAGAAACAAGAGAGGTGCAGAAAGAAACAAAAGAAGTGCAGAAAGAAGGAACAGAGCTGCAGAAAGAGGCAAGAGGGGTGCAGAAAGAGGGAATCGGGTGTGAAAGTAGCACGAGGGGTGCAGAAAGAAGCAAGAGGCATGCAGAAAGAAGCAAGAGAGTTGCAGAAAGACACAAAAGAAGTGCAGAAAGAAGGAACAGAGGTACAGAAAGAGGCAAGAGGGGTGCAGAAAGAGGGAAGAGGGGTGCAGAAAGAGGCACAAGGGTCGCACAAAGAAGGGACAGAGGTGCAGAAAGAAGCAAGAGAAGTGCAGAAAGAAGCAACAGAGGTGCGGAAAGAGGGATGAGGGGTGGAAAAAGAGGCAAGAGAAGTGCAGAAAGAAGCAACAGAGATGTAAAAAGGGGGAACGGGGTGAAGAAAGTGGCAAGAGGGATGCAGAAAGAAGCAAGAGAGGTTAAGAAAGAGGCAGGAGGGGTGCAGAAAGAGGGAAGAGGGATGCAGAAAGAAGCACATGTGGTGCAGGAAGAGGGATGATGGGTGGAGAAAGAGGCAAGAGAAGTGCAGAAGGAAGAAACAGAGATGCAGAAAAAAGGAACAGAGGTGCAGAAAGAGGGAAGAGGGGTGCAGAAAGAGGCAAGAGAGGTGCAGAAAGAGGCAAGAGGGGTGCACAAAGAAGCAAGTGAGGTTAAGAAAGAGGCAGGAGGGGTGCAGAAAGAGGGAAGAGGGATGCAGAAAGAAGCACATGTGGTGCAGGAAGAGGGATGATGGGTGGAGAAAGAGGCAAGAGAAGTGCAGAAGGAAGAAACAGAGATGCAGAAAAAAGGAACAGAGGTGCAGAAAGAGGGAAGAGGGGTGCAGAAAGAGGCAACAGAGGTGCAGAAAGAGGCAAAAACGGTGCAGAAAGTAGATATGATTTAAAGAAAGAGGCAAGAGAAGTGCAAAAAGAAAGAAAGAAAGGTGCAGAAAGAAGCAACAGAAATGCAGAAAGAGGCAAGAAGAGAGGCGCATAAAGAAGCAAGATTGGCTTGCACACCCTTAGTACTAATTTAACACCCACATTTAGCAATAAGTAACAGGTGACCATTCTAGGTTTGCAAAGGACCTTCCACCACGCTGTAACAATTGTTGCTGCATTTTTGGTAACGTTTGAGCTAGAAACAAGGCTTTTTTTGTTCAAATCTGCAGATTAGGCAGCAGATGATGGATTATGTGGCTAATGCGGAAAATGTATAATTGTGCGAAAGTCGGTGCAGCCAAACATTCGCATAATTCCAGTGTCCCTGCTCATACCTCTGACTAGGTTCAGAAGTGCTTGTGAGAAGTTGGCCTGGAATATGCTGTCCACTAATTAAAGTGGGCACCTTGCAACAGTCCAAACGACCCTTATTGATGATTAGGTTAAAGACAACCTTTATTGAAAGCTATCCTAGTGGTAGCTATGGAGAGCAGCCTTCAGGCTAAGTCTCGAAGGAATGTAAAGCAGCTTGTTTTACCAGTATATAACCTCCTGAATGACCAAATGAAAGGAGAACCACACAAGGTATATATAAAATATATGTATTTATTACTAAACACTCTCTACTAGCCTCTTTATGAGATTAGAGAACAAGACACACAATATTAAATCACTAGAACGACAGTAAATAGCACAATACACAGCGGGCTCCAGGGGAGACCGAACCATATACTAAGAAAGTGGTATAAGAACCACGAATTGACTAGACACAGTGCCTAGAGCACGTAGAATCGCTGGGACCCCAAGGAACCACCCAAGGTAGTGACACAGGGAACCCACGGAGGACGGGCGCAGTGTGGGAACACAGACGTGAGCTCCGTGCAACTCTATGGGAAAGTCGCGGTTGGAAATTGAAAGATTAAGGACACTTAGGAGAGGACTTTAAGCAAACCCAGCTAAACATAGAAGGTTCTAAGGCCAGCACCCTTGAGAGTACCGAGGTACCCATGTTACCTATCCCAGAGGAGCCGGGTGCATAGGGGTCAAGTGGTGTCGGAAACCCTCGTCATTTTCAATGGCGTCATGCGAAAAAGTACTGCTGCTGTGGTGAAGAAAAGTGTCCGGTGTGATCCAAGCCTGGATCAGAGATGAGAAGAACCTGAAAGCAGAGGGGACAAAGTCTGGGTCACTTCACGTGACCAGGAGCGGAGCAATCGAATGCCCATGGATGTCGGGTGCTTCAGGTGCGGAGAGGCAAAGCTTGACTCTGCAGCCACGGGGACCAGGAGATGTTGACGATGACCACAGTCCGGATTCAAGCTGTCCCACAAAGGATGTCAAGTGCTGGGGGGTCAGTGTCTGGATTGAACACCAACAAGCCATGGCAACTGCAACCCACGCGGTCAGAGGAAAGATGCTTCTGCGAGGACCAGCAAGGTCCTTGGGCCTCCCCAAGCAATGGAGAGTCAGGGCATGTCTGGAGCAACCAGGGAAGCCCACTGAAAGTTAAAGTTGCCTTCTCAGGGACCCACAGGCCAACGGACCAGGGATCCCAAAGGGACCTCAAGCTGAATCACTAAATACCAGCCCATGGAACACTCGTGGAGTGTAGGCTGGAAATCTTCAGTGGAATTACTGCTCGGGGTCAGGACTGCAAGTAGCCCAAAGCACAGCTTCAGGGATTGCCGAAAAGCATATGCTGCTGCAAATGTACACGGTGCCCAGGGGTATGGGTTTCACGGTCCCCACGAGGGATACGGGCCTCAGAATTTCTGAGAGTGCAGACCGACCTCAGAGACCTCGGGAACCCACCTCCTGTGTTGCAGAAATCTTCAGAGTCCTTCGGGATCTTTGTAGATGCAAACCGGTCAGATGCATTTAGGTGCCTGCTCAGCAGGGGAGTAACTCCTTTACTCCAAGGGAGATTCTTCAGTCGTCCAGCAAAGCGTAGTTCATCGAAGGATACTTGGTTTCTGTAGCAGAGTTTAGTCCAGGAATATCTAAAGTCCTGTAGTCAGGGGTTCCTACTTTATACCCAAGGAAGGGGTAGGACAAACTCTGGGGACCCACCTATGGGAGGGTCAGGACAGAGGGGTGGCTACACCCATGTCCTTTGTCCAGTTTCGCGCCAGAGCAGGAGCAAATGGCTCCTGCAACCGGTTTGAACTGGACTATGCACAGGGACACCAAATGTGCCCCCAGTGCAGACATCAAAGCACTCTGAGAGTGCACCCACCCAGCCCCAATACACTAAAGCCTGTCTGGGAGGTGGTCACACCTCCCTGTGACAGGAAACCTATTGTCAAGCCTTCCCCTGCCGGAGTTTCGTCCAGCAGCAGGAGGGTAGACTCGTATCTGTGGCTGGCAGCATCCATTTTGTGATGCCAGGGTTCTGTGACGCTGGTACCGGGTGTACCGATGTTGTCATATTTCTCCTCTAGAGGGTGGAATCATACCTCCCACACCAGTTACTGGTGTGGAGGTATGATTCCAAGGTGTTTGACACCAAACACGACATGTTTCCATGCAGCCATTTTAAAGTTAGCATTTACCGCGAGGTTATAATGCACTTAAGTATATATGGTTGGCTGCATCTCAAACAACCCCGGAGAATAGGTTCCGAAGGCTGTCGAGGGGCTCTGCTCATGCATGGGCACCCTCTCACATAGAACCCAGCACCCTGCCTTCAGGATTGGTAAGGCCTGCCATAGGGGTGACTGATAGGTTTATATGTGCAGTGATTAGGATAGATATAGTGAACCTATATCTAAGTAAGGGGTGCATGCACCACCTTACACAGGCTGCAGTAGCAGACCTGTGCTGTCATTTTAAATGGTCTCTCAGGGGTGGCATAATACATGCTGTAGCCCCTGGGAGGCCTCTGGTGTACCTATGCCCTGGGTACATACTATACCATATACTAGGGACGTATAAGGGTACCCCAGAATACAATCTGGAGTGTACCTAAAGTACATGTAATCAATTTAGAGGAGAAAGCAGCTAGACTGGGGTCCTGAATAGCAGGATCCCAGTCAGACTAAGTCGAAAACAGTGAAACATCAGCAAAAAGTTGGGGTAACTATAAGAAGCAGATCCTACTCTCCTACACAACCACCCCCCCCCCAAATGTCAGGACATTAAACTAACCTTGACCAGTTGAGTCTTCATGTTCTAAGTGGAAATATCTGGAGAGTCCATCTGCATTGGCATGGTTACTCCCAGGTCTATGTTCCACTGTATAGTCCATCCCCTGTAGGGAAATGGACCACCTCAAAAGTTTGGGGTTTTCACCCTTCATCTGTTTTAGCCATAAGAGGGGCTTATGGTCTGTCTGAACAATGAAGTGAGTGCCAAACAAGTATGGCCTCAGCTTCTTCAGAGCCCAAACCACAGCAAAGGCTTCCCTCTCAATGGCTGACCAACGTTTCTCTCTGGGGTCAGCCTTCTGCTAATAAAAGCTACTGGCTGATCCTGACCTTCATCATTCAATTGTGATAACACAGCCCCTACCCCCAACTCAGATGCATCTGTTTGTACAATGAATTGTTTGGAGTAGTCAGGACTTTGCAGAATGGGAGCAGTGCACAGGGCCTGCTTCAGGTCATCAAATGCCTTTTGACAGCTAACTGTCCACTGAACTTTCTTTGGCATTCTCTTGGAAGTTAAGTCATTCAAAGGGGTCACTATGGATCCATATCCTTTGACAAACCTCCTATAGTACCCAGTCAGGCCCAAGAAAGCTCTGACCTGAGTCTGGGTGGTTGGAGCAACCCAGTCCATGATGGTCTGGATTTTGCTCTGCAATGGTTGAACCTGGCCTCCACCCACAAGGTGGCCCAGGTATACAACTTGACTCTGCCCTATCTGGCACTTGGTGGCCTTGATAGTGAGGCCTGCTTTCTGCAGGGCCTCCAAAACATTTCTCAGATGGACCAGGTGATCCTCCTAGGTGGAGCTAAAGACAGCAATATCATCCAGATAAGTTGCACTATAGGCTTCCAGGCCTGTAAGGACTTTATTCACCAACCTTTGAAAAGTGGCAGGTGCATTCTTCAAACCAAAGGGCATCACCAAAAATTGGTAGTGCCCACTAGGGGTTGAGAATGCTGTTTTGGCTTTTGCATCCTCAGCTAGTCTGATCTGCCAGTAGCCAGCTGTCAGGTCAAATGTGCTCAGAAACTTGGCTGAGGCCAAAGTATCTATAAGCTCATCTGCCCTAGGGATTGGATGGGCATCAGTCCTAGTGACTGCATTGAGACCTCTGTAGTCAACACAAAACCTCATCTCTCTCTTACCACCCTGGGTGTGAGGTTTAGGTACCAAGACTACTGGACTAGCTCAAGGGCTATCTGAGGGTTCAATCACACCCAAATCCAACATCTTCTGGACTTCAGTCCTGATGCAGTCCCTGACATGGTCAGGTTGCCTGTAAATCTTATTTTTAACAGGCAGACTGTCCCCAGTGTCCACTTCATGAGTGCACCAGGTAGTCTGACTTGGAGTCAGTGAGAACATATGTCTAAACTGGTTGAGAACGTTTCTGCAATCAGTTTGCTGCTGGTCAGTGAGGCTGCCTGCCAAGGCTACACCATCTACTGAACCATCATCAGGGTTCTGTGAGAGCAGGTCAGGGAGTGGATCACTCTCTTCCTCCTGTCCCTCATCAGTAGCCATGAGCAAGCCCATGTCTGCCCTGTCAACATATGGTTTGAGCCTGTTGACATGGAGCACCCTATGGGGGCTCCTGGGAGTTCCAAGGTCCACCAGGTAGGTAACCTCTCCCTTTGCTCAACAATGGTATGAGGGCCACTCCACTTGTCCTGGAGGGCTGCTGGGGCCACAGGCTCCAACACCCATACTTTCTGTCCTGGCTGATAAACAGTCAACACAGCCTTTTGGTCATGCCAGGCCTTTTGCAATTCCTGGCTAGCCTCAAGGTTTTTAGTTGCCTTCTTCATGTACTCAGCCATCCTGGAGTGGAGACCAAGTACATAGTCCACAATATCCTGTTTAGGGGGTTTGAGAGGTAACTCCCATCCCTCCTTCACTAGACACAGTGGACCCCTAACTGGATGTCCAAACAGAAGCTCAAATGGGCTATAACCAACCCCCTTCTGAGGAACCTCTCTGTAGGCAAAGAGAAGGCAGGGCAAAAGTATGTCCCATCTGCGCCTAAGCTTTTCTGGGAGACCTTTAATCATGCTCTTTAGGGTTTTGTTGAACCTTTCAACTAAACCATTGCATTGTGGTTGATAAGGGGTGGTAAATTTGTAATTTACACCACACTCCTTCCACATAGCAGTTAAGTAACTAGACATGAAGTTTGTACCTGGGTCTGATACTACCTCCTTAGGAAAACCCACCCTGGAAAAGATTCCCAGGAGGGCCTTTGCCACCACAGGAGCTGTGGTAGTTCTAAGGGGAATAGCCTCTGGATACCTAGTGGCATGGTCCACCACCACCAGTATAAATTTGTGCCCAGATGCAGTTGGAGGATCCATGGGACCAACAATGTCAATCCCAACCCTCTCAAAGGGAACACCCAGCACAGGTAGTGGTATCAGGGGGGCCTTTGTAGTGCCACCTGCCTTACCACTGGCTTGACAGGTGACACAGGAGCGACAAAACTCCTTGGTGTCCTCAGACATGTGAGGCCAATGAAAGTGAGGGACAATTCTGTCCCAAGTCTTGTTTTGGCCTAGGTGACCTGCCAATGGGATGTCATGTGCTAGTGTCAATAGGAAGCTCCTAAACTTCAGAGGTATAACCAACCTCCTGGTGGCTCCAGGCTTGGGGTCTCTACACTCTGAGTAAAGGAGTCCATCATCCCAGTAGATCCTATGGGACCCACTAGCACTCCCAGTAGCCTCAGCAGCAGCTTGCTGTCTGAGGGGTTCAAGAGAGGGGCAGCTCAGCTGCTCCTGGCTCAGATCTGCCCTGGAAGGGCCCCCTGTCCCCAAGAACTCAACCTGATCAGGTTCAAGCTCATCTGGGACAGTTCCTTCTTCAGGACTAAGATCAGCTCCCTTAAGAGACTGATCTGGATTCTGAGGCAGGGGGAAGACACTGTCTTAACCCTACTGCTCCTTCTCTTGGAAGGCGCCTGGTCCATTTTTCCAGTATCCAGGGCCTGTTCAGTGTTAGACATTTTTGCCTCTGACCTGGTCATAGCAAACACATCTGCAGGGATACCCAACATTTCTGCATGAGTCCTGAGTTCCACTTCAGCCCAAGCTGAAGTTTCTAAATCATTGCCCAACAAGCATTCAACAGGGAGGTCTGCACTTACCACAACCTTCTTAGGGCCAGTTACCCCTCCCCAGGTGAAATTAACAACTGCCAAGGAATGGTCTGTCCTGACATTGCTAGCATTGGTCACTTGGTACATCTCACCAAGTATGATTTGCTCAGGAGCCACAAGATCTTTTGTCACCAGTGTGACACTTGCTCCTGTGTCCCTGAATGCCAAGGCCTCCTTTCCATTGATTATAGGCTGTTGTCTGTATTTGCCCAGATTACTGGGGCTGACAAATAGGGAGGCCATATCCATGCCTCCATCACAGATCAACATAGCCTGAGTTGGAACTCTGACTAGGCCAGAGTCCATCTCAGATCCCAGGGTTAACCCTACTACACCCTTATTTGGAGCACCACCACTTGGAGCTGAACTAGGGGGAACAGTTGCCTTAGGGGCAGTGGTGGTTGGAGTTGAGTACTTGGACTTGGTACAATCACTTGTCCAATGGGTCTTCTGTTTACAGATTTGACACCATGGCTTCTTCTTGCCTTTACCCTTGTTTGATTGGGACTCCCCACCAGATGCAAATTTTTGGGGCCCTTGAGAAGACTTCTGGTCTTTACCCTTCTCCCCACCCTTATCAGAGTGTTTAGAATCTTGCTTCTTGGAGTCACCACCTTGGTTCTGAACCTTCTGCCTCACCCTGGTTCTGACCCACTTGTCTGCCTTCTGGCCCAATTCTTGGGGAGAGGTCAGATCAGAGTCCACCAGGTACTGATGCAACAGCTGATTTTGACAGTTATTAAGGATCTGCTCTCTCATAATTAAATTATACAATCCTTTAAAGTCACACACTTTACTGCCAAGTAACCAGCCTTCCAGAGCCTCAGTAGCACAATCTACAAAGTCAACCCAGTCCTGAGTCTGAGCCTTTTGGGTGTCTCTGAACTTTATCCTGTATTGTTCAGTGGTTAAGCCAAACCCATCAATCAGAGCACTCTTCAGGACTTTCTAATTATCAGCATCCTCTTCTCTTACAGTGAGGAGCTTGTCTCTACCTTTATCTGCAAAGGAGAGCCACAAGATTGCTGCCCACTGCTCCTGAGGGACCCTCTGTACCTTACAGGCCCTCTCCAGTGCAGTTATCCATTTGTGGATGTCATCCCCAATCTGGTAGGGAGGGACAATCTTGTTCAGGTTCCTATGGTCATGAGTATGTTCTCTACTCCCAGGGACACTGTGGCTGCCACCATGGGGCTCTAGCCCCAACTTCTGAGAAGCTCTCTAAAGCTCCAGGGATTCCCTATCTAAGGCCAATTGCTCTCTCTTGATTCTGAGCTTAGCTCTCTCAAACTCAAGCAGTTGGCACTTCTTCTCATAAGAGGACTCCCTTTTATGAGAAACAGAGCTCCCTACAGACGTACCAGAATGATTAGATTCCTGAGAAGGAGATCTTGATCTTCTTGGTAAACTGTTAACCCTTCCAGGTGGGGTAAAGAGAGGGCCACTGAGGCCTCCTTCCTCACCTTCAGGAAGAATTGCATTGTCCAGGTTAGAATCATTTTGATTCTCCTGGCCAGCATCAGAGACCAGGTCATTGAAGTTCTCACTTCCTGTCCTTTCCTCTTCTGCTGTCCCACCCCCTTTGCCTGCCTCATCAGACCCTGGGGTCTTTCTGAGATCATCTAAAAGCAAAGTCTCTATGAGACGTTGGGTGTTTGGGTTTTTCCCTGTCTTCAGTTTCCTAGATGTACACATGGCTCTCAATTCTTGGAATGAGAGATGGTCATACTTAGTTGGCAAGGAGCCACCGGCTTCAGGCCTAGAAGACATGCTAGTGTGGTGTGGTGTATGCACCTACCTCCCCTAGTAGGAACTGAAACTCTCTTGAGTTGGAGAAAGGGTGTGCTAGGCCCTTGACTTACCCAACTCTAAGTTCAGTAGAACTTACTTTATTCTAGTCTTGATTTATATGTACCTAAGTACCTTTAGTGGTTTTCAGTTAGTCACTCAATGAGATTATCTGGTAAAACAATAGCAAGCTTGAATCCCAACCGCTGCCACCAATGTGAAAAGTTGGCCTGGTATATGCTGTCCTCTAATTAAAGTGGGTACCTTGCACCAGTCCAAACGACCCTTATTGATGATTAGGTTAAAGACAACCTTTATTGAAAGCTATCCTAGTGGTAGCTATGGAGAGCAGCCTTCAGGCTAAGTCTCGAAGGAATGTAAAGCAGCTTGTTTTACCAGTATATAACCTCCTAAATGACCAAATGAAAGGAGAACCACACAAGGTATATATAAAATATATGTATTTATTACTAAACACTCTCTACTAACCTCTTTATGAGATTAGAGAACAAGACACACAATATTAAATCACTAGAACGACAGTAAATAGCACAATACACAGCGGGCTCCAGGGGGAGACCGAACCATATACTAAGAAAGTGGTATAAGAACCACGACTTGACTAGACACAGTGCCTAGAGCACGTAGAATCGCTGGGACCCTAAGGAACCACCCAAGGTAGGGACACAGGGGACCCACGGAGGATGGGTGCAGTGTGGGAACACAGACGCGAGCTCCGTACAACTCTATGGGAAAGTCGCGGTTGGAAATTGAAAGATTAAGGACACTTAGTAGAGGACTTTAAGCAAACCCAGCTAAACATAGAAGGTTCTAAGGCCAGCACCCTTGAGAGTACCGAGGTACCCGTGTTACCTATCCCAGAGGAGCCGGGTGCATAGGGGTCAAGTGGTGTCGGAAACCCTCGTTGTTTTCAATGGCGTCATGCAAAAAAGTACTGCTGCCGTGGAGAAGAAAAGTGTCCGGTGTGATCCAAGCCTGGATCAGAGATGAGAAGAACCTGAAAGCAGAGGGACAAAGTCTGGGTCACTTCACGTGACCAGGAGCGGAGCAATCGAATGCCCACCGATGTTGAGTGCTTCAGGTGCGAAGAGGCAAAGCTTGACTCTGCAGCCACGGGGACCAGGAGACGTCGACGACAACCACAGTCTGTATTCGATCTGTCCCATAAAGGATGTCGAGTGCTGGAGGGTCAGTGTCCGGATTGAAAACCAACAAGCCTTTGCAACTGCAACCCACACGGTCAGAGGAAAGATGCTTCTGCGAGGACCAGCAAGGACCTGGGGACTCCCCAAGCAATGGAGAGTCAGGGCACGTCTGGAGCAACCAGGGAAGCCCACTGAAAGTTAAAGTTGCCTTCTCAGGGACCCACAGGCCAATGGACCAGAGATCGCAAAAGGACCTCAAGCTAAATCACTAAATATTAGCCCACGGAACACTCGTGGAGTGTATGGCGGAAATCTTTACTGGAATTACTGCTCGGGGTCAGGACTACAAGTAGCCCAAAGCACAGGTTCAGAGATTGCGGAAAAGCATATGCGGCTGCAAATGTACACGGTGCCCAGTGGTACGGGTTTCACGGTCCCCACAAGGGATACACGCCTCAGAATTGCTGAGAGCGTAGATCGACCTCGGAGACCTTGGGAACCCACCTCCTGTGTTGCTGAATTCTATGGAGTCCTTCGGGAGCTTCATAGATGCAAACCGGTCAGATGCGTTTAGGTGCATGCTCAGCAGGGGAGTAACTCCTTTACTCCAAGGGATATTCTTCAGTCGTCCAGCAAAGCGTAGATCGTCGAAGGATACTTGGTTTCTGTAGCAGTTTAGTCCAGGTAATATCTACAGTCCTGTAGTCAGGGGTTCCTACTTTATACCCAAGGAAGGGGTGGGACAAACTCTGGGGACCCACCTATGGGAGGGTCAGGACAGAGGGGTGGCGACACCCATGTCCTTTGTCCAGTTTTGTGCCAGAGCAGGAGCAAATGGCTCCTGCAACCGGTTTGAGCTGGACTATGCACAGGGACACCAAATGTGCCCCCAGTGCAGACATCAAAGCACTCTGAGAGTGCACCCACCCAGCCCCAATACACTAAAGCCTGTCTGGGAGGTGGTCACACCTCCCTGTGACATGAAACCTATTGTAAAACCTTCCCCAGCCGGAGTTTCGTCCAGCAGCAGGAGGGCAGACTCGTGTCTGTGGCTGGCAGCATCCATTTTGTGATGCCAGGGTTCTGTGAAGCTGGTACCGGGTGTACCGGTGTTGTCATATTTCTCCCTCTAGGAGGGTGGAATCATACCTCCCACACCAGTTACTGGTGTGGAGGTATGATTCCAAGGTGTTTGACACCAAACACGACATGTTTCCATGCAGCCATTTTAAAGTTAGCATTTATCGCGAGGTTATAATGCACTTAAGTATATATGGTTGGCTGCATCACAAACAACCCTGGAGAATAGGCTCCGAAGGCTGTCGAGGGGCTCTGCTCATGCATGGGCACCCTCTCACATAAAACCCAGCACCCTGCCTTCAGGATTGGTAAGGCCTGCCATAGGGGTGACTGATAGGTTTATATGTGCAGTGATTAGGATAGATATAGTGAACCTATATCTAAGTAAGGGGTGCATGCACCACCTTACACAGGCTGCAGTAGCAGACCTGTGGTGTCATTTTAAATGGTCTCTCAGGGGTGGCATAATACATGCTGCAGCCCCTGGGAGGCCTCTGGGGTACCTATGCCCTGGGTACATACTATACCATATACTAGGGATTTATAAGGGTACCCCAGAATCCAATCTGGAGTGTACCTAAAGTACATGTAATCAATTTAGAGGAGAAAGCAGCTAGACTGGGGTCCTGAATAGCAGGATCCCAGTCAGACTAAGTCGAAAACAGTGAAACATCAGCAAAAAGTGGGGGTAACTATAAGAAGCAGATCCTACTCTCCTACAGTGCTCCTCAGTGATTCCTTCTTTTTTTTGCCTCATTGAGTTCATAGGTTAGCTTCTATGGAAATGAGGAAGACTAAATCTGAGGTTACCACTCCACAACACAGACTACCATACCACATAATTACTCTCCATAACACATAATCCCAATCTACATAATTCCTATACACTAAATACCACATACTTTCTATCCACATAATTTCACTGCACAACATACCACATAATTCCACTACACACAAAGTACATCCACTCCACTCCAAAAACATTCGTAAAAACTTTTAGATATACAACGCCAATAGCTCTAACTCTTGCAAATGCGAGACCTATTACATTGCAAATGCTTCTTTAAATGGTAGTCGCGTTTGCAGAGTGGTGGAGAAAGGGGGCTAGGCCTCCAACCAGTGCTCAGGAATTCTGACGCTCCCCTTGTCTAAATCAATACTGCTTTGCTTTGTGGAAGCGAGAGCAGGTTTCCTGCTCTCGCTTCCAAGAAGCAAAGCAGTGTTTGCAATGGCAGTGCGGGAGTCGTGCTCCCGCCCTGCCATAGCAAATGGCAATGTCCAGGGGGTGGGCACCCTGGGACATTGCAGGAGCCGGCCCTGGGGGGGTGGTGGTCCCCAGGGCCAAGGAGGGCTCCAGGAGGGGGGCCGCGCAGCCTGCCTCCCAACATTGACATAGCCCCAGGGACGTGGTGGTCCCCGGGGCCAGGGGTCCATAACAGACCCCCATATTAACATAATTTGTGCCCCGGGGAGGTGGTGGTCCCCGGGGCAGTGTGGGTAGAGGCAGGAGCCCCCCCCACACTTCTACAATTTAATTGGAGCCCCGGGGAGGTGGCGGTTGCCGGGGCTTGTGGGGGCCCACAAGGCCCCCCACCCCTATTCAAGTAAAGCCCTGGGGAGGTGGCGGTCCCCGGGGCAGCGTGGGGGGAAAGAACCCCCCCACGCATTTTTTAGTAAATGAGCCCTGGGGAGGTGGCGGTCCCCAGGGCTGCGGCGGCCGCGAGTCCCCCTGCGCATAATAAATAAAGCCCCGGGGAGGTGGTGGTCCCCAGGGCTGCAGGGGCCCCCATGAGCCCCGCATATAATTTTCTCATTGTCCCCGGGACCTTGCCCACCCGGGGGCTCAAAGAAACAAAGTGCGGGAGTCTACGCTTTGTTTTTTTTTTATTTTTTCAGCCGGATTCGCGCACCCAGCGCGAATTCAACCGATTTTTCTTTTTTAAAGCAAAATGCTTTTTTGGGCCCTGAGCAGGCCTTGGGGGTTAGGGGGTTTCTACCCTGCCCCCTTTTCTTGTTTTTTTCCCTTTTTTTACTGTTTTCTTGTGACTCGGTTTTACCGAGTCACAAGATGGCTGCCAACACTTCCTGGTTTGGAGTGTTGACAGCCAATCAGAATCAAGCTCATGCTCGGAAGCGTTCTCGAATCCTCCTCGGCCCTCAGATATCGATATTTTTATTTTTTGAGTTTCTCAGGAACTACTGAACAGATTTACATCATTTTTAAAAAAAGCACGCTTTCAGAACCAAGACCTACCTTTTTGCCAAATTTGGTGTCATTCCATTCAGCAGTTTGGGCTGTAGCTTTGTCTAAAGTTCCTATGTAAATTAACATGGGGAAAACACGTTTTGGGACCCCCTTTTTTCTCAGCCCCCACTTGACGAATCACCCTGAAACATTCCAGACCGGAGCTGACCTGAGCGAACCATTTGCTTTGAAAATTTCGCGAATATTCGTCAAATGGTGCCAAAGTTATTGGCAAAAGAAAAACGCTTTTTGGATATAAACAAGGTCCTAACTATAACTACCTACTGGCGGCCGCCAGTAGGTAATATATATATATATATATATATATATATATATATATATATATATATATATATATATATATATATATATATATATATATATATATATATATTCACTGAAAAAACCATAGGTTTTAGGGACAGTTATAGTTAGTTGGACATTGCACTCGTACAAAACCCGTGAAATTCCCCATTATAGTTAGTTCAGGTAACTATAACTCGCGCCCGCAATGCACTGCTGATGACGTCACATATTACATCACTCATGACATGGTCAGTGACATCACTGATGACATCACTGATGACATCTCAAATGACATCACTGATGACATCATCCAGTGACTGTGTGTTTCTGTAAAGTTTAAATATGTTTAATATATATAGGGAAAGGCGTATTGAAGAATGAGTGGGTGTACAAGTGTCTGAATGGATGATTTAGTAGGTGCGTGACTAACTCTATAAGTGAGTGATTAAATGTATCTTACTGAATGCATGGGTTAGTGACTAAACTGGGTGAATGTCTGTATCCGTCTGTCTGTTGCTGTGTAAGTGGCTGCATGGGTTTGTGAATAGCTACATGAGTGTCTATATGAGTTATTGATTGGTTGTCTGAGTATCTGTATGGGTGCCTGAGTGTTTGTGTGGGTGGGGTGTGTGCGACTCTGTGCATAGATGTGTGAGTGGGTGATTCACTGGGTGGATGGTTTCAAGAGTGCATATGTGATAGACTGTATGGGTGGGTAAGTGTGTGTAAGAGTGTGTTAGTGAGTGAATGTATGTCCCAGTGGTACATGTGTGAGTAACTACATATGTGAAAGGCAGTATATATGTGTGTTGGAGTATATAAAAAGCTATAAGCTGAGAGTGTGTGATTGTGAGAGTGACTGTATGGATGAGTGTGTGCTTGTATCAGAGATTGTATAAGAGCGTAAGAATGTGCTAGTATTTGTATGAGTAAGTGAGCTGGTGTGTGTATAACTGTATAGGTGAGTAAATGGGTGTGTGCTTAATTTTTTGCATGACTGACTAGGTGTGTGAGTACCTCTATGGATGAGTGGCGGTGTGTGAGTGTTTATATAGGTGTATGAGTGCATATAATAGTCCTGTACTGAGTGACTATAAGTATGAGTGACTGTACGGGTGAGTGAGTAGATGTGTGTGTGTAGACCTAAGAATCAGTGAGTGTGTATATAGTAATTGGTGTTGGAGTGTCTATGGTTTTGACAATGGCAGTCTGTAATTTACAGTGGGTGTATCAAAAGTTATATTAGGGTGTGAGAAGATGCATCAAATTATCACATGGATGATGTCATCAGTGATGTCATCAGTGATGTCATTTGAGATGTCATCAGTGATGTCATCAGTGATGTCACTGACCATGTCATGAGTGATGTAATATGTGACGTCATCAGCAGTGCATTGCGGGGCGCGAGTTATAGTTACCTGAACTAACTATAACGGGGGAATTTCACGGGTTTTGTACGAGTGCAATGTCCAACTAACTATAACTGTCCCTAAAACCTATGGTTTTTTCAGTGAATTTGTAAGGTTTTTTAAATGCTAATTTCTAACTATAACATGTCTGAAACCTATGGTTTTTTCAGTGAATTTCAAAGGTTTTGTAAATGACAATTTTTAAATGTATTAATTGTTATATTTATTTTTTGATACTGATTTACTACATTTTTTAAACTATTTATTTTTAGATATTTTATTTTTTAAATTACATTATAATTACATTATACATTACATTACAAAATATACTTTCTCAGAATGAATTACTTTAGTTTAAATACTTTGCAAATAGGCAATAGACTTTTAAGTACAGTAGTTACAGTTGTTGAAATGGGCAACACAATTTTAAACACAATGCAACATTGAGCTCAATGTGAATTTCTAGTTAAATGCAATTAGTTACTTTATGGATTACTTTTCTAACCACAGGACTGGATCCTAGATTCAGTCCTGGGACATCTCCTGTAAACAGTTGAGTAAAAGCGTTTTGGTTACAGTAGTGATTTTTAAGGAATATTATTGTATTTTAAAAGTTGACACTTAGAAACTTTTTCACATAGAATCACCAATGTTATCCTATGGGAGGAAATTCACTTAGCAGGTAAGTTGTGTTATCGTTACTTTTTCTTACTCAGTGGTGGATCCTGGATCCAGCACTGGTGCATCTCCTATAAACAGTTGAGTTAATGCGTTTAAGTCATACAGGCGATTTTTAAGGAATATTTGTAGTTTGTGAAAATCGACACTTTGAAACCTTTCTGCTGAAAACCAGACAATGGATTCCTATGGAAGGAAATACAAGTTACTGGTAAATACGGTTAGAATTACTTTTCAGGGTCAGTGCTGGGCTAAAAGATGCAGCACTGGGTTCTCTCCTGATAACAGGTGAGTAAATCGGAATTCGTAGTTCGGCTGATTTTAGAGGAATATTATAAAGTTCCAAAACTCCACACTTAAGAAGAATTTCCAAGTGAAACCAGTCAATGTTAGCCTATGGAAGGAAATTCAAGTTACTGGTAAGTACGGTTAAAATTACTTTTCAGGATCAGTACTGGGCTCAAAGGTGCAGCACTAGAGGAGGAGCCAAGTGTCGGACCAAGATGGCCGCTTGAGCTCTCGGCTCCGCCGCTACTATCTCCCCAGACCCAACATCCTGCCGATATCCTGTCCCTAATGGTCGGCGATTGCAGCAGAAAGTGAGCGGTGACGATCGACGTTGTCCCGACTCTCTGACACCGCCCGGGGCTGAAGATACCGGTGCCGGTCATTTGGGCCTGTTCGCTGGTGCTCGACCGGGGACTAAGGTGGAGAGGAGGCGGCCGTGACGCGCACGGGAATCGGATGCCCGGACCGGAAGTTGCCGGTCGAAGCGCAACTTCCTCACCCAGCGGAATCCCACCTTCTGAAGCAGCCCGTCTCCTCCTGAACCGAGTATGGAGGTAGCACCACAGGCAACGCAATAGGCAGCGGAGTGGGGGGGTCGGAACTTTGAGGACAGACAGGAGGGGTGAGAGCGACCTGAATTCCATTTCCCCCCCCCCCCCCTCTCAGCGGCATTTATTGGGGAGGTGCGACTGGGGCCACGATTGACCTGCTTCCTTGCCTGTGCTCTCGCGTCGGCCTGACGGCGGAAGGTGGCGCCGACCGGACCGGGGAATGGATCGACAGTAGAGGTGACATCTATCTGTGAGAAGGCCGAAACTCCACACGAACCACGCGCCTCCGATGCCTCCCGCCCCTGGCTGGGCGCCCGCGCTGATCTGAACCACGAGCGGGGACGAACCACGGTAGTGACCCCTCGGCGGCGATCTGGACCGGACACTACCTAAGCGACCTGTGATACAGAGGGACAATGGCGAGTAAGACGGACTCGGACAGGGGCCAGGCCAAGGGGTCCAGGGGATCAAGACAGATCCAGTCGAACAAACTAGACCGCTATACCCTGCCCAGAGGCTCGCCGACGGATCCGCATCATGCCCTTAGGGTGGGGAGATCTCTGCGAGCCCCACTCCGGAACTGACCCTGCAGGATGTCATGGCAGCCATAGAAGGGGTCAAATCATCCCTGGAACATAAAATGGACACCATTTCAATAGAAGTGAACCTAATCCGGGCCGACCTAACAAAGATGAACGAAAAAGTCAAATCCCTGGATATTAAGACGACCGGTCTAACGGACGACGTGTCGCAGCTCCAGCAAGAAGTACGCGATCTTAAATCCTTTTGTGAGACGGCCGAACGTAAACTTGACGACTGCGAAGGAAGGTCTAGGCGTAATAATATCCGCATTTTAGGGGTGCCCGAAAAATCAGAAGGGCCAGCCCCTGACCTGTTCGTTGAGGACCTTATCCTGAACCATCTTAAACCCAAGGGACTGGGAATTTTTTTACCATAGAATGTGCCCACAGGATCCCGGGTGGGCGACCCAGGCCCGGGGCGCCTCCGCGCCCTCTCATTGCACGGGTCCTCAACTTCAGAGACAGAGACGCTATCCTGCAATGCGCCCGAGCGACACCCCCTAAGCTACGAAAATGCCGCCCTCTCATTCTTTCCGGACTTTACACAAATGGTGCAAAGGCAGCGTAGAACATTTCTGGCCGTCAAGAAGAAACTTAGGGACAAAGGACTGAGGTACGCCATGATGTTTCCCGCGCGTCTACGTGTCGAGGACGGTGGAAGGGTATGGTTCTTCGAAAATCCTGAGCTGGCCTCAGATTGGCTGGACAGTCGATCCGCTGGTGACCCCCGGGGAAGTAGTCGAGATGGAGATCAAGCGTCACAGGAACGGGAGTGAATACTGGCTAACAGGCGGGCGGCCTGTATGAACATAACCAGGTACCGGGGTTTTAAGGCCCCACAGTCGGACGACAGTTTCATGGAACAGTAGCTATTCAGCAAGGCACTCCATGACATTATGGGAACAATTTATCAGGGACGAATGGGTTTGGGAGAGTGGGAAGGGGCACCGACCTTTCTCCTCTTTACTACCTTTAGTTATTGTACGTTCTAGGGTATTGGGTGACAGGCACTCTGCCAGTTTGTAATGGGCAGTTTTAAGTCCAGAGAGCAGGGACGCAGGGAGGGGGTTGTTGGAAAAGGGAGTTGGGAGGGGTGGGTTGTTTTATTGGTATATGTATTCATCGATACATGATTTGTGTACAGATTGTTCTTTCGGCAAATTTTATAATCTGCATGACCAAGGCTATGGGAGACACATACACTTATGACGCATACGCAGTGGGATAAAAGTGCGAAGATCCTGAGCTGGAATGTCAACGGGTTGGGGGACAAGGTTAAACGCAGTATAGTGCTCCAATATATTAGGAAGCAAGCTCCCGACATTGTCCTGCTTCAGGAGACACACTTGATAGGTAGCTCATGTAAGGCACTGTGTAGATCTGGCTATAAATTAGTGGCACACGCAGGATTCACCAAAGGCTCCAGAGGCGTGGGTGTAATGTTGAAAAATACCTTCCCGCTCACTATAGACCGTATTTGGGCAGACGACAGGGGCCGATACGTGGGTGTCACGGGGTCCTGGGAGGGGCGCACTACCACACTGGTCTCAATTTACGTTCCCCCGGCCTCCAAACCACCACATTCCAGGACCTGCGTGCCACTCTCATCTCACTACCTGAGGGGGTGTTGTTGCTGGGAGGGGACTTTAATTCTGTGGGATCGGGAGAGCTTGACCGCCATCCACCGCGGAAACTGGGGCCCTCGCATAACTGGTTGCCTGACTTTCTTGACACCATGGGACTAGTGGATGGCTGGCGCACATATTACCCTGACAGAATGCAATACACGTTTCACTCGGGGCTCATGGCAGCTTCTCCAGACTAGATTACATCTTGATCCCAGCCCACCAAGTCTCGCATATCCATGAAATTAGACATCTGGCTAGGGGCATTTCGGATCACTCACCACTTTGGGTTCATATACTTCTTGACCAAGCCCGGGTGGGAAGGGTGGCCCCTATTAATCCCTGGCACCTTCGCAACCCTAAAATCCATCAAGAACTCACCAAGACAATTGATACATATTTTGCCGAAAACCTGGGCACTGTGGACTCCTCACAGGCGCTCTGGGAAGCATTTAAGACTGTGATTAGGGGAGAGGCCCTGTCCCTGATATCCGGACAAAAGAAAGAAAGATATAAAGCAATTACAAGAGTAGAGGATGAGATCTCTCACCTAGAGAGAGAGATGGAGATAACGGTCACACCTGCCACAGCTCACTTGTTGCGACTCAAACAGGATGAATATAAGGCACTATTGACTGAAAGAGCGAAAGTGCTGGGGAGAGAGACACTCGGTAGACTCTATGATCTCGGGGATAAAGCCGGGAAACTAATAGCCTGGCTTGATAAACGCGAATGGGCAAACATGTTAGTCCCAGTCCTTCACGAGGCTAATGACACTGAAGTAACGGATCCGCAGGACATAGTAAACTGCTTTGCCAGGCACTATAAATTAATATACTCCGCAGTGGCGTCTTATACTGAAGACGAATCTTTCGAACTACTGCGCGACATCAAACTTCCCACTCTTTCCTTAGACGATCAACGTCTTTTAGATAGCCCCCTGACTAAAGAGGAAATAGCGGCAGCAATCAGGTCACTGCGGTCAGGAAAAGCTCTTGGCCCTAACGGCATCCCAATTGAATTGTATAAACTCAGCCCTGACAAATTGTCCATTCATCTCAAGAACATGTTTGAGGAAAGTAGAGACATAGGAGTGCTCCCTATTGATCAACGTATAGCTAACATAGTAACCATACACAAGGAAGGTAAGCCCAAAACGGACTGCGCCTCCTATAGGCCGATATCCCTCCTCAATGCCGAACCCAAGATCCTTGCTAAAGTCCTCGCCACTCGTCTCATAAACGTAATTCCGGAATTGGTACACCCGGACCAGTCCGGCTTCATTCCGCATAGGAACACGGCGTTGATCCTACGCCGTGCTCACGGTGTTTTGGGCAGAGTGGACACGATTCTTGAGCCAGCTGTCCTCGTGTCTTTAGATGCCACTATGGCATTCGACACTATAGAATGGCCCTATCTTAGGGCGGTCCTCCGAAAGTTAGGGTTCGGCCGGGAATTCATGCGATGGATCCAACTTCTATATTCGGAACCCATGGCGCAAGTCGTGGTGAATAACAAAAAGTCAGACCCCTTTGCCCTGAGCCGGGGCACCCGTCAGGGGTGTCCACTCTCTCCCCTTCTTTTTGCACTGGCGCTGGAGCCACTGGCCGCGTGGATCCGCCAAAACCCAGTTATACAGGGAATGCGGTGGTCACCCGACTGGGAGGACCGCATTTCGCTCTATGCGGACGATATATTACTCTATTTAACAGAGCCCAAAAAATCTCTAATAGCAGTCCTTGACATCTTAGCCACGTTCGGTAAATACTCCGGTTTTCGGATCAACTGGTCTAAATCCCATCTCTATGTTCTTCGAGGGGACCCCCTGTGTTACCCCGCAATTGTCCCATCCAAGTAAGCACCACCGGGTTCAAATACCTGGGTATATTTCTCTCCCGAGATCCTATACTCCGCTATGAAAATAATCTTCTCCCTCCACTGCTCCGCTTACGGCGAGACATTGCCAGCTGGAAATCCCTTCCCCTTTCCCTACTGGGCAAAGCTGCTCTTTTTAAAATGATGTCCCTGCCCCGTTTTCTATATGTTTTGCAGAATACACTTGATCCAGTCCCTCCGAAATATTTCACAGAAATTGAAGGCCTCCAGAGAGACCTGCTATGGAACGGGCCTCCCGTATAGCCCTGACTAAGCTAACGCTACAGTGGTACGATGGGGGCATCAGCCTTCCTGACATTAAAAAATATTACTGGGCGGCACACCTAGCTGCCATTAACCATAGCACTTATGGAGAACGTGACAATCCGGGCTATCAGATGGACAGGTGGCTCCTCCCGAGCGGGAGCTATAATCGACCCCTATACGCGAAATCTGGCAGATCCAAACTCACAGGGCCCACCGGCCACTCTGTCAAAGTGTGGCACGCAGCAAATAGATCTCTGGGGTGGGAGGGTAAATTAACATTGGCTACCCCCTGTGGGACTCCGCAAAGCTTGGTAACCTGTGGTCCTCGAAAGGATTTTCTAAATGGGACCTGATCGGTGTATCACGGATCGGAGATTTGTGGACACAGGGTGCAGTAAAACCCTTTGCCGCCCTTCAAACTCAGTACGAACTTGCGGATGCCGAACTTTTCCGATATAATCAGATTAGCCACGCACTATGCTCTCTCATCCCTAGAGGCACTTCCCTTCCTGACGCGTCCCCTTTAGAGGACAGAATATTAGATGGTCATGTTCCCGATAGGACAATTTCATTAATTTACAACAAATTAATACACCACATGGACGATCCTCTCCTGGCTTTGAGGGGGAAATGGGTGGCTGATGGGATGGAATTGGACGATGAGGACTGGCAGGAAGCGGTCTCCTCACCCCGGGTGGTAGCCATTTCGGCCCGACTACGACTTGTCCAACTTAAAATCCTACACAGAGTATATATGACCGGCCCTCGACTTGTGATGATGGGAAGAGCCGAGACAGGGGACTGTCGCAGGAAATGTGGCCTCACGGGCACATTCATGCATATTCTATGGGAGTGCACCCTAGTCCAAAGGTACTGGAGAGAGGTACATGAAACTATGAGTACAGTACTGAATGTTCGTATACGCCCGGAGGCACGTAGATGCCTACTAAACATATGGGAGCCAACTGATCTTAACACACACCAAACGCAGTGGGCAACTTTGGGCTTTATGCTGGCAAAAGAAATATCGCTCAAGCCTGGGGGCGACGGCCCCTCCTACCTTAACTACCTGGGAAAACGACATGGACTGGTGCATGTTCAGAGAAAAGACAGTGTTTATTGCCCGAGGATGCCCCCGAAAATGGACCCACATCTGGTCACTGTGGAACGCTTATCGTGGCGATATCTGCACCCCCACGAACTGTAGATTCTGCTGATTGACTTCCCCATTGATTATCCCCACTGCATGTAAATTCGCTAATGTACTACCTTGATTGTCATGCATATTTTTATATTGTACCGATATTGATGCCGCTATGTTAATGATTGTTTAATAAAAAGTTTATAAAAAAAAAAAAAAAAAAAAGGTGCAGCACTGAGGTCTCTCCTGATAACAGGTGAGTAAATCGGAATTCGTAGTTCGGCTGATTTTAGAGGAATATTATAAAGTTCCAAAACTCCACACTTAGAAGAATTTCCAAGTGAAACCAGTCAATGTTAGCCTATGGAAGGAAATTCAAGTTACTGGTAAGTACGGTTAGAATTACTTTTCAGGATCAGTACTGGGCTCAAAGATGCAGCACTGACGTCTCTCCTGATGACAGGTGAGTAAATCGGAATTCGTAGTTCTGCTGATTTTAGAGGAATATTTGTATGTTTCAAAAATCGACACTTAGAAACGTTTTCAGCAAAAAGCAGGCAATGATATCCTATGGAAGGAAATTCAAGTTACTGGTAAGTACGGTTAAAATTACTTTTCAGGATCAGTACTGGGCTCAAAGGTGCAGCACTGAGGTCTCTCCTGATAACAGGTGAGTAAATCGGAATTCGTAGTTCGGCTGATTTTAGAGGAATATTATAAAGTTCCAAAACTCCACACTTAGAAGAATTTCCAAGTGAAACTAGTCAATGTTAGCCTATGGAAGGAAATTCAAGTTGCTGGTAAGTACGGTTAGAAGTACTTTTCAGGATCAGCACTGGGCTCAAAGATGCAGCACTGTGGTCTCTCCTGATAACAGGTGAGTAAATCGGAATTCGTAGTTCGGCTGATTTTAGAGGAATATTATAAAGTTCCAAAACTCCACACTTAGAAGAATTTCCAAGTGAAACCAGTCAATGTTAGCCTATGGAAGGAAATTCAAGTTACTGGTAAGTACGGTTAGAATTACTTTTCAGGATCAGTACTGGGCTCAAAGATGCAGCACTGTGGTCTCTCCTGATAACAGGTGAGTAAATCGGAATTCGTAGTTCGGCTGATTTTAGAGGAATATTTTCACAGTGGTGAAGGGAGGGGCGGGGCTTCAGGTGACATGTCTGCAAACAGGCCCCGTGGCGCGTTTTAAGATGGGGAATTAAATCCTCCTCAATCCCGAGGGTCCCTAGGGGCCAAGTAGCCCACCAGATACCTCCAGTATGCGCCAGAGAGCTGCGTTGCAGAGAGGTGTTCAGAGGCCACGCCCCTTTTGCACCTCTCTGCAACGCAGCTCTGTGGCGCTTTCTGGACGTACCTGGTGGGCTAGTTGGCCCCAGGGACCCTCAGGATTGAAGGGATTTAATTCCCCATCTTAAAACGCGCAACGAGGCCTGTTTGCACACATGTCACCTGAAGCCCGCCCTCCCTTCACCACTGTGCAAACGCGCCCGTGGTGCGTTTTAAGTTGGGGAATTAAGTCCCCTTGAATCCTGAGGGTCCCTGGAGTCCAACTAGCCCACCATGTACCTCCAAAAGCGCCACAGAGCTGCGTTGCAGAGAGGTGTAAAAGGGGCGTGGCCTCTGTACACCTCTCTGCAACACAGCCCCCTGGTGCATACTGGAGGTTCCTGGTGGGCTAGTTGGCCTCAGGGACCCCCAGTATTCAAGGGGAATTCGTTCCCCTCTGCAAACGCGCCAGGGGCGTGTTTGCAGAGTGGTAAAGGAAGGGGCGGGGCCTGCGGCACAATCGTTTTTTTAAAATTATTATTATTTTTAAAAATGCTTTTTTCTGCCCAGGGGGTCCTTGTGGGACCCCCTGAGCAGACCTAGGGGGTCAGGGTGTTTCTACCCTGCCCCCTTTGTGCATTTTGCACACTTGTTTCTTGTGTTTTTTTTTTTAATCGGCGGGATCCGCGAACCCTAAGCGCATCCCGCCATTTAAAAAAAAAAAATGTTTTTTTCTGCCCAGGGGGTCCTTGTGGGACCCCCTGAGCAGACCTAGGGGGTCAGGGTGTTTCTGTGCTCGGTTCTACCAAGGCATAAAATGGCTGCCAACACTTCCTGATTTGGAGTGTTGACAGCCAATTAGCATGCAGCTCGTGATCGGGACGGTGCGCGCAGGGTGCGCTCAGGGTGCGCGAATCCGACGCGGCCATAGATATATATGTGATTTTCCTTTTGATTTTCTCAGGAACTACTGAACGGATTTACACCATTTAACAAAAAGGGTTCTTTCTGAACCAAGAACTACCTCTTTGCCAAATTTGGTGTAATTCCGTTCAGCAGTTCGGGCTGTAGCCGTGGCTAAAGTTTCCTATGGGAAAAGGAATTGGGAAAACACGTTTTGGGACCCCCCTTTTTTCTCGGCCCCCGCTTGACGAATCACCCCAAGACTTTCAGGATAGGAGCGGACTGGAGCGGGCCACAAAATTTGAAAATTTTGCGAAGATTCGTCAACCGACGCAAGAGTTATTTCAAATAGAATGTTGCGGATTTCCTATGGAAAATAGGTCCTAACTATAACTATTTACTGGCGACCGCCAGTAGATAATATATATATCTGTATATACATATATATATAAAACCTACTGGCTGTCGCCAGCTGGTAGTTATAGTTAGTATTTAATTTCCATAGAAAGAGCGTTTTTCATTTGCCAATAGCTTTGGCACTGTTTGATGATTCCCCGCAAAATGTTCAAAACTAGATCGACTCTCACTTCAGCTGCTGTCTTGAACGTTTCAGGGTGATCCGTCAAGCAAGGGTCCAATAAAAAGGGGGGGTCCCATGTTAATTTCCGTAGGAAATTTAGACAAGGCTACAGCCCAAACTGTTGAATGGAATTACACCAAATAAGGCAGAAAGGTAGCTGTTGGTCCAGAAAGTGACCTTTTTGTTAAATGGTGTAAATCCGTTCAGTAGTTGTGGAGTTATTTAAAGGTTTTTCAGATATACAACTGGGGACGCTGAGAACCCGCAACCCCACCCAAGTTCTTGTGCTGAGATCTGATTGGCTTCCAACACTTCAAACCAGGAAATGTTGGCAGCCATCTTGTGACTTGGTTGAGCAAAATCACAGGAAAAAATGTTTAAAAAAAGAGAAACACCTCGGCCCCCTAGGCCTCTTGGGCGGGTCGCAAAGAGACCCCACAGGGCCAAAACAATTTTTTTTATTGAAAACCTTTCAGCGGGAGTCACGCTGGATCCACAAATCCTGCTGAAATTTTTTTACAAAACAAAGCGTGGTCTACTGCGCTTTGTTAATTATAGGCCCCGGGTGGGCCAAGTCCTGGGGCAAGTCCCAAATAAAGAAGGGGGGGCTTATCATGCCCCGGGTACTATCACCTCCCCGAGGCTCACTCATTTTACTGGGGAGGCTCTCGGACACCCCCAAGGCCCAGGGACGACCACCTCCCCAGGACCATATGTAAAATATGAATAGGGGGGGCTCTTTGACCCCCCATGCCCCAGGGGCCACCACCTCCTAAGGGCTAAAATGAATATGTGTTTGGGTGGCTCAGAGACCCCGGCCAGGCCCTGGGGACCACCAACTCCCTGCAGCCATCCTGATTTTAAATAATGAGAGGGGGGCCACACAGCCTCGCTCCTGGGCCGTTCTCAGCCCCGGAGACTGCCACCTCCCTGGGTCTGGCCCAAAATAAAACAAAGGAGAGGGGCCACGTGGCCCCCATCCTTTAGCCATACATGGCCCTGGGGACCACCAACCCCCAGGGCCAGCTCCTGCTATGTCCCGGGCTGCTCACCCCAGGAACATAGCTGTTTGTTTTGGCTTGCTCCCACCATGCCAAGCAAACTGTGCCCTGCTTTGAGCAAGCGAGAGCATTCTGCTCTCGCTTGCTCAAAGCGGAGCACAAATGCTTTGACAGAGATAGAGCTGCATGTTAGCAGCTCTCTCTGTGTCATAGCAATGCTGACTCCCGCATGAGGTGGGGAGCTGTCAGGAACCACAGGGGCCTTCAGACTGCCCCCGATAGCCCCCAACTAAACAAAGTGGGTGCCCTGAGTGGGACCCGGGAACCCACACTACAGGCTGGGCCCTAGGAGATGGGGACCTGGGCCGAAAGAGACCCGAGAGGGGGGGCTGCTCAGCCCACTGCCCTTTAATAAAAACATTTTTAAAAAGTAAAAAAAAGGCTAGGCCCTGTGGCCAGGGCTAAAATCAGCCCAGGAGAAAGTCTGCGTGCCCCCCGCCTCCAATTATTATAATTTTTTTCAAATAAAAAAGGAGGCCAGGCCCTGGGGGATGGGGTCCCCAGGGCCAAAATCAGCCCAGGAGGGTGCCGCTGTGCCCCTATTCAAAATAGGGCTAGACGCAGGGGATTGGGTCCCCAGTACCAAAATTGGCCCAGGGAAGGGGGCCACGTGGCACCCTCCCTAAATGAATTTTTCAAAAAGACCGACAAGTCACTGGAGGCCCCACCCCCTTCGCCACCACTCTGCAAACACTCTTCCTGGTGCACTTCTGGTTGGGGGATGAATTCCCCTTCGCTTTCATTCGGTCATTGGGAGCCAACAAGCCCTCCTGTTACCTCCAGTAAGTCTCTTAGAGCATGATTGCCGAGAGGACTTCGGAGGCCATGACCTCTTTCTCCACCACTCTGCAAGCGCGCCTCCTGGTGCACTTCTGGTTCAGGGATAAAGTCCCCTTAGCTCCAGAGGGTCCTTGGGGGCCATCAAGCCCTCCTGTTACCTCCAGTAAGTCCCACAGAGTGTGATTGCTGAGAGTACTTCGTACGCCACAACCCCTTTCTCCACCACTGTTCAAACGTGCCTCCTGGCGCACTGCTGGTTGGAGGATGAAGTCCCCTTGGCTCTAGAGTGTCCTTGGGGGCCAACACGCCCTCCTGTTACCTGCAGTAAGTCCCACACAGTGGAATTACTGATAGGTGTTCGGAGGCCACGCCCCCTTTCTTCACCACTCTGGAGGGGTAAGATTTACTATTCCCACTCCAGTCTGTGTAAAAGTAGGGAAAGCGTTGGACCTCAGAGAGGTTACATTTTCTATTCCCACTCCAGTCTGTGCAACAGTAGGGAAAGCATTGGACTTCAGAAGGGTAAGATTTACTATTCGCACTCCAGTCTAAGCAACAGTAGGGAAAGTACTTCACTTCAAACACATTACATTTTTGAATAACCCTACTAATTTGGAACAAATATAACATTCTTAATATTAACATTATTAATTAACCAAGAAAAAAACAATAAATATAAAATAAAGAAACAAATAAACAATTTAAATGATTATTAAACAATGTAATCATTAATTATCAATTTAAAGAACATTGTTATTTATTTATAATTTAACTTCCCATGCTATACCCCTACAAACCTGGCAGCCCACACTCAAATATAACTAAAATAAATAAGTATGACACAATTTACATAATTGATAATCAATTAACTAATTAATTAACAATTAATGATTATTTGTTAGTTGATTATTACCTAATTACCGCACAAAACTAGCAACCCACAACTAAATATAACCAAAATACATCAGAATTACATAATGTAAGTCATTAATTATGAATTAAATAATTTATTATAAATAACTAATTAATTGGTAATTAATTAATTAATACTCAACTTACCACCTTATATCTCTACAAACTCAACAGCCCTCAGCTAAAATATAACTAAAATATAAAGCTATCACACAAATTACATAATTAAGAATCAATTAAATAATAATAGTAACATAATAATTAAATGTTCATTAATTATAACTTAATTAACTTGAATGAATGAATGAATTTGTACTTGTAAAGCGCACTGATACCCCAACTGGGGTTTCCTGGCGCTGTACGCATACCGCTGTGGAACCCTTCCTGGCTTTTCCCTGTGAAATGTCCACTCCTGGGCACCCCCAAGGTGAAGCCAGGCATCCCAGCGCTGTTGGGGCCGTTGTGGAGATTAAGCAAGCTATTGCCCAGAGTTGCAGAGTGGGACCCATGATTAGAATAGGCACCGAGGCGAGAATTATCAGGTCTGAGGAAATTGAGCCCAAGACCCACCGAGGCGGGAATTGAACCCTGGTCCCGGGCCAGATCTCTGCATCAGGGTCTGCCGCTCTAACCATTGAGCCACACTTCTCCACTAACTTGCCACCCAATACCTCTAAAAACCCAGCAGCATGCACCTAAATATAAATGAAAAATATTATTACACAATTTACATAATTAATGATCAATTAAATAATTGATAGTAAATTAATAATTAATTGTTATTTAATTATTACTTATTTAACTTCCCATCCTATAGCCCTACAAACCCAGCAGCCCGCACCTGAAATACGGAGAGGTCACAGCACGGAACTCGCTCTCACTCACATTTTGGATGACATTTAAAAAATGCTAGACCAAAAAGATTCCGGCCTCGTGATCCTCCTCGACCTTTCTTCCGCGTTTGACACTGTCAATCATGACAAACTCTTATCCATTCTAGAACACAGGATGGGCCTTTCAGGACCGGTATTGCAATGGTTTACTTCCTTCCTCCACAACAGATCTCAAAGAGTCAAGGTATATCATTCCCTATGAAGGACTGGTCTCACACACCACCTGGTGTCATGCTTCATCATTGACCAGTCCTCGCCCTCTAAAACCTTGGTTTGATAGAGGGCGGGCATACACCTGACGACAGGGATGCACTTCTAAACTAAGTGGGGGCCCAAAGAAAAATAGTGAGTTAAGAAGCCATTAAAGATGTCAGCTTAAATTTAATGGTGCTGGCATCTATATGGTAGTTAAAAACAAAGTGATCGGTGTAATGGGGATATTATTGTCCCCCACTGCTGTCAATGGGGTCGACATGTTTCTGCCTAAGGCCCAGTTGGGTCCGCGGCATTCATCAGGACCATATTACAAAAGTTCTATATAACGGGCTCCACTCTTACCACACTATGGTGAAAGGATTTCCACGCAGTGGGGTGATGAAGATCACGCTACCACTGTGATATGGCTAAATTCTTAAGCCCTAAAATGAGGACACTTGTGCCCCATAGGAGGGTGAGGGCAGGAGACCCCTTAGGTCAGAACGTGTGACTGGACGTGATCTCCGCCTCTGTGCCTAGATCTGTGCACCTCAGCTCCAACTGGGCCTTAGGCAGAAACATGTCGACCCCATTGACAGCGGTGGGGGGACAATAATATCCCCATTACACCGATCACTTTGTTTTTAACTACCATATAGATGCCAGCACCATTAAATTTAAGCTGACATCTTTAATGGCTTCTTAACTCACTATTTTTCTTTGGGCCCCCACTTAGTTTAGAAGTGCATCCCTGTCGTCAGGTGTATGCCCGCCCTCTATCAAACCAAGGTTTTAGAGGGCGAGGACTGGTCAATGATGAAGCATGACACCAGGTGGTGTGTGAGACCAGTCCTTCATTTTATGTGAGATGTCTTCACTCACAGACTAAAACTGCACTAGTATTTGTGACACCCTACTGGGAGCGGCTTCATTGTGGTACACAGTTTATTTTGGAGGCTGCCGACTCCCAGTACCCCGTGCCTCTCGTTCCCTTACCCCAGATTTGGTCTGGGTGTTGTGGTTATATATCATTCCCTATCCCAGCCCGCTGCAGTATCCACGGGGGTTCCACAAGGGTCTGCCTTATCACCCATCCTCTTCAATTTATTCTTGGAACCGTTAGCAAATGCACTAAATTCCGTGAACATTCTTTTTCATATGCATGTGGATGACACTCAACTCTATCTGAAAATCACCTCCCCTGAAGACCTCACTTCACTCAACGCTACCCTGACAAATACTCAAAACTGGTTAACTGAGAATCACCTCTTGCTCAACACCTCCTAAACGGAATTCCTTCTCATCTCGCCTCCTAATCACACCCCCAATATTGACCTCTGGTTGAAACACCTCACAGCCTTCAACTGCTACCCCCACATTATTGAATCTGCTAAATCCCTCGGAATCACACTGGACATGCACTTGAATATGCAGAATCATATTAGCAATATAAGCAAGAGCGCTAAACACCAGATGAGTATACTAAGGAATCTCAAACCATTACATCCACAAGATGACTTCAAGCAGGTGGTTCAAGCGCTCGTGCTGCCTAGGCTAGACTACGGGAGTACGATGCTCTGTGGCCTTCTCAAATATATCAACAGAAAAAGACCTGACTCAAAATGAACAACAGCCCTTATCTTCAAGACACTGGAGGGGTCTATAACATTTTTCAAAAACTCCCTCAGCGGCACGACTCACTGCCGCTAGTCCAAGTGTCTATATGTTCGATTTGTAACCAAATGTCAATACACCACAGGAAAGAGCGAAACTTCCAGAAAAATTCCTGAAAAAATGTGAGAAAGGAGAGAAAGCACCTCACGGTAGTAACACCAAGGGGGGCTTGCTAGTTGGTACTCACTCGCACACCCACTTATCATCATCGGTTGCTTTCTCCCCGTAAAGAAAAAGTGTGTGTTCCATTGTGAAGTTCTCGCGGCAGTGAGTCGTGCCGGTGAGGGAGTTTTTGAAAAAAAATTATAGACCCCTCCAGTGTCTTGAAGATAAGGGCTGTTGTTCATTTTGAGTCAGGTCTTTTTCTGTTGATAGAGTGTAGAGTGGGGGGCGGCCTGACTGTTTCTTTCCCCCTTTTGCTCCTTTTGTGTTGATGCCTTCCCAAATATACCTTGGTCCTGCTAAGTGCCTCCTTGAATGCCGCAGCCAGATTGATTACTGGTACAAGAAGAAACGCTCACATATCCCCAGTCCTAAATCTCTAAGCTGGTTGCCTTATGAAGCAAGAATTCAGCTAAAGATTGCCTGCTTGACTCACAAAGCCCTCCATTTTAAGACCCCATTTTATCTGGCTCAAAAGCTTGAATTATCTGGAAGGGGTAGACCATCACGAACTGCAAGTTCACTGCTTCTGAAACCACAGATTTTCCACAAAAAGAGAACGAGCCAAAGAGCTTTATCAGGCTCTTCCCCGAAGATCTGGAACTCTCTTCCACCGGAAGTCCGCCGGATCTCTTCCACGGCTTCTTTCAAAAACGAAGTAAAAATAATCCTAATGAACAAGTTCTTGCCTTAAATGGCCGTGGCCCCATTCCTTACTCACTGTCCCCGGATTGTTTATTAGTTTAGTGTTCACCTGTTAATCCCAGCCTCGCCTGGTATGCACTGTTAAGTAATGTATGTTTTTCTCCCAGTGCGGTATATGTCTTACTCTTAATGTGATGTACTCTGATACCCTCTTGGAACCTGCTTGTGTTTGCATTTATAAGTAACTTTGGTTCTTTCCCACTATTATTTCCTACCCATCCAAATTGTGAAACGCTCTGATACCCGCCTGGGTCTTGTTCGCGCTATACAAAACTTTATAAATAAATAAAATAAATAACTAAAAAATATAACGTTACATAATTTACATAATTAACAATGAATTAAATAATTATTAATAAATTAATAATTCATTGTTAATTAATTATTACTTCCCCTCCCTATACCCCTACAAACCTATCAACCTGCTACAATACCATCAATTACTATTAGCAATTAAACTAAAACTATTATTAACAATTATACCTACAATAATGACACAAAATTAATTTATGAACTATAACACATTAAGATAATTGAAAAACATTATTTTTTACAACTATATTCTTAACAACAATATTACTTACTTGGAAATAACGATATTCTTGACAACAATATTTCTGCATCACTATATTTTTGTATCACAATATTTTTTTCTGATATTTTTGTCTTCCGATATTTGCAATGCAATATTTTTGCCAAATACCTTCTTATCATTCGCTTTTGTAACAAGCCCATAGGCCCCTGTAACTTCACACTCTTGAGAACATGGCCTGACAAAGGGATAAGAAGTCCAAAGTTTAAACACTGAGAGACAACTGGGTGGAGAGCAGTACACATTACTGGGATCGTTGGAAGGACAGCTCCAGTGAGTTTTCAAAGATCTTCTAAAGAGCATGAGGTCAGGTTGCATTCAAATGGTAGACAGAAGAGAGTTCTGAAGGGTGGAATTTTGGGTGTGTAAGGATCTTTCCTCATTTTAAGGTGAGTCAGTAGGCTTGGAAAGGCTAACCTTATACATCTGGCCAATTGGTAGTATATGATCACTTTGACTCAAACCCAACCACAAAACTGGTTGTAGCCCTGTGGATCCGACACAGAGCTTACATGTCATCTTTATTCTAATATAGACCCTACATCTCATTAACTAAGATGTCGTTGGTGCCCTGATCCTTTCAGAAAGTCAGAGAAGTAGGAAGGGTGTAGAGAAAGATTCAGAAGAAAGGTGTTCTCTATATGTCTGCTGTGCGAGAGAGCTTCTAAGAATGTTTGAAGAAGACACTTAAGGGCCATCCATGGGGAGAGGGCTTTTTTTGGATGCCTGGTGCTGCGGTCTATCGGTACAAAATTTGTATGGGCGGCTCGAGCAGTTAACAGGCAATTGGCCTGGCATATCAGGGAGTGTAGAGTGGACCTTCATCGAGTATGAAGGGTGGGTGATGGGAAACAGCCATCACATCGCATGTGTTACAACGCATGTGATTACAACGCGGTCGTTACAACGACTGCGTTGTTACATCGCAGTACGATTACAACGCAAGTCGTTACAGCGACTTACTCTAGGGGGCGCTTTAAACTAAGGAATAGTAAATTCTATTCCAACACCTTCCCTACTGTTGCACACACTGGAGTTGGAATAGTAAATTATACTATTCCTAAATCCAGCGTGCCCCCTAGAGCAAGTCGTTCTAATGACTTGCATTGTAATGGTACTGCGATGTAACAACGCGGTCGTTGTAACGACCACGTTGTAATCGCATGCCTTGTAAACGCATGCGATGTAAAGGCCTTTATTCGTGGGTGATTGGGACTGGAATGGGATGAAAGGCTTCAGAGGATTGAGGACAGTGATAGGCTTATAAACGATGCCAGATAATAGACTGAGAGGCCTACAGAATGTAGCTATTTGGGAGAATAGGCCTAGATAATGATTATTTACCCTGGATCATAATTTTGCTAATCTTGTAGATACATATGATCACTAAGAGGTGAGTGTAGGTTTATAAGGGCACAACCAGGTTGCGTACATTTGTAGTCATATTTGGATTCTTTTAGGTAGGTTCTTCATAATGCCTCAAACCAAGAACATATATCTGGGAGAGAAGATCACGATGCTCGCTGTCTAGATGTAAAATGTACATTTTACTCCCTAGTCCAGCCATGTCTAAGAGACCAGTCCCATTTCTCCTGAGCAGCAAGAGAAACAACATTCATAATAATTGTGGTGGATCAGCTTTTTTTTTCCTTTGCCAAACCTTCTTCTCTTTCACCCACTCTTCAAAACTTCCTGACTGCAGGTGCTGTTTTCATCGTGTGCTGTTTACAGTATGGTAATGTCCTTTAAAATTAGGGAATATAATTGTTTTTAGGTAAAGGAAGTCACTCTGTTTTACACCCCTCCACCACCACTGCGAAGTAACAATCACTTTCCATTTGTTAAATACATAAATATTAGCTGTCATATTATAAAGGACAGCATTTATGATGTTTTGCCTACTGCTGACAGACTTGTAATGAGAAATGGAGCTTGATGTCTCCTAGGATTCCCATGTTCCATTCCTAGCCACTCATGCCTGGGCTGCTGGAGATCTCTCCTATGATGCGAATGTCATTTCTGACAAGCGTGGGCAAAAAGACATACTCAGCTTTGTCTCTGTCATCTCACCTGAGTGCAGGCAAGTTGTTCAGTAGGATTCTCAGACGCTCATATCAGATTTATATCCCCGCGCCTTAATGTCATGAGCAGTTTTTCAATTTCATGTTCTTGAATTTTCGACATTTTGAAAAATCTAAGATTCTGGAGACTTCTGTCCTCATAACATCGTTACCTTAAATGTCCTTTGGATAAATAATAAATGAATTAAGAAAATGTTGTGAAAATATCTGTGCACCCATTGTGCATTTATCGATTGTTGAGAGCAATATTCTCGATTCACTTGAAACACATTCATAATTGTGCATTCAGGAATAATTTCGCATCACGAAAAGACCATACAATTGATCTTTCCATTGTTTAACCACGCCTCTTACTTAGGTCTCCGCCGACCTTCTCTTTCCTCTCTTCCTGGGTGGGGATAACAGCAGTACCAAATAAACAAAGAACGTGTTTTCATTGATTCCTTCAAGAATGCTTTTCATTATATCTGTCTTACAGTTTCGAAATACCAGTAAACCGCACGGAACTAAAAGATGATAGTATATGAATGAGCGGTCATTTGCGATAATAACACACAATTCAGATTTAGGGGCTTATGTATGAGCCCTTGCGTCACTTTTGCGCTGCCGGTGCGTCACTTTTTTGTAGACGCACATGCGGTGTAAAAAATGCGCCATGTTGCGCCATATTTACAAAGTGACGCATCTAGGCACATGCGTCACTTCGTAAACCCCTGTGCTACATTATACCTGCGTCAGGTATAATGTATGCAGGGTGGGCGTTCCCCCGCAAGAAAGGATCATAGGAGTGGCACAGTGAAATCTATGAGATTTTGCTGCGCCACTTCTAGGACGCCAATGTGTCAAAACCTTACGCCTGCCTCATGGCAGGCTAAGGGTGACGCAGGCCCTTTCACATGGGGCTTGCCCCATGTGAAAGGAACATTGCTGGAGTTGTGTCACGCTTCCGACACAACTCCAGCAATGCGCCACTTTTGCGCCGACAGATACGTCAGTAATACTGACGTATCTGTCATTCCTTGCAACATGATGCGTCATACAGTTAATATGACGCATCATTCGTGTCGCAAGGAGGGCGCACTGAGAAGTGTCGCATCGCTGCTTTCACACAGCGATGCAACACTTCTCATAAATGAGGCCCTCAGTTTATAGGTGTACCAAGCACCAGCCTTTAAAGAGCATGCTTTTCCCAAACACACCAGGACCGCAAGGACCTATCAGTGCCACCTTCTCACACACTAAAGCACACAAACACACACACATAAAAGCCCCCTCCCCAGTAGACACAGCACATTCAGCAGAACACACAAAAAAACACATTAAAGGAAAGGTATCAGCCTGGAGGTTGTGAGAAGGAGTCCATGGTGCAAAAGGGTTATACTCTGTTAACACACAGTGGGGGCGCATGGTACCAAGGCTGAGGCCAGGGTACAAGGGAGAAGCATGCTAGCCTGGCATACAGATAGGTACAGACCCAGATGCAGCAGTGCATGCGTTCACACCACTCACAGAGAACAGGGTTCACGTGGGCTGTAACATTGCAAGCTTGTGTGGCACACACAATATAAACATAGCACAGCTAGAAGCAGTGCAAGCTTCGTTCATGCTGAAAGACAGGTTCCACCTAGGCATCAGTAGTGCAAGCTTCCGACCCAAGGACAGAACGGGTACCACATGAGTATCAGCTGTGCATGTTTACAGCTACCACAGTGGGGTCAGCTGTGAAATCTACGCTCTTGGAAGCATACGTTTGCTGTCTAATGTACAAGCCATGGCACGCCCCATGTGGTTTTGTCGGAGTTTTCCCCTTTCTATCATGGGCACCCTATGGCTGCAGTGGAAGCTCCCCTCTCAGGCACAACAGTTTCAGCACAATACAGGGGCGCGCGCTGCACTCACAGTGGCCAGGAAGGCAGTGACAGGGATAACCAGAGGGAAACAGCAGCTCAGTCTGAGCTCCACACGAGGACGCTGTATTAGATGCACTAGAAGGAGCTCGGTGTAAGCAAGAAAGGAGTGGAAGGAAGAAAGGGGGAGCTGAAGGCTGGGTGTATCTGAGTGCCAATTGTGTCACAGGTACTGCCGCAGAATGGAGACTTGTCAGACTGAACCTCCCTGACCCCTTCACATAGATCGCCAGAATGGTTGAACTGATAACCCAAGGCAGCTCTGACAACATGGTAAGGCACAAACACTGGATGCACACTGGACGCACAGCAGGCACATAACTGTGCTGCAAGGGAGGCAGTGCCTATCTTGTGCAATTTAATCAACTGCTAAAATGTCCACCAAAAATCCTATGGCAAGAAATTATTACACCTATTCTTAATACCGTGCCAAGTCATAATGTTAATCACTGCTACTTTAACACTTAGGAGCCCCCCAAAATGCAGTCAGCTGTCCAATAACCTCCTTGCTCCAGTTTCAAAGCACTATGCCCACGCTGTTTATAGAAGCCACACTGTGAAAAACATAACCATCAAGCCAGTTTTCACATTACCCCTTGTATGTGAAATACAATTGACACTAGAACTTTCACAGACCCACAGTAAAGAAAGCAAAATAAACAAGTCGGAACCAGCCTTCTCCATGCTTCAGTATGGAAACCACCACAGAGAGGCAGATTTATATAATGCCCCTGTGTGCAAACCACAGTTGCCAGGACGATTTTCACTAAGGCCCAGTATAACAAGCATTGGTAAATGCATTAGATTTCTCCTATGGGATTAATAATAAGAGGCATGGGAGCAGTGTATGAGTGTAGGGAGAATAGTGTGAGTGCTCTCTGTGCAGGGTGAGTGGTGCATGAATGAAGGTAAATAAGTGTGTGAGTGCAGGGTGGAAGTTCCTCAATGCATGGTGATTGATGCATGTTCAGTGCAGAATGAGAACTGTGTGAGTGCACAGGGTGGGAGATGTTACCCTGTACAAGATAAGAGGTGTGCGAGTATAGGGTGAGCAGTATGTCAATCGTATAAGTACAGGATGAGCGGTTTGAGTTCAGTGAGGGAGATGTGGGTGGAGGGTGAGAGTAATGTGAATGCTGGGTGAGAGGTATGTCAATGGTGTGTGAGTGCAGAGTCAGCACTATGTGAGTGGTGAGTGAGCAGTCCACACTTCGGCTAGCTATGGTGGTCCTGGAATGTGGGAGAAGAGTAGACCGTCCTTTAGTTTTGTAGATAAAAAGAAAAGATAATGTAATGTCATCAGTACATAATGTGCATCACAGGTTGAAACTCTGCATTTCAATGTAAATGGCATGAATATGAAGAGTTATTAATACCTGCAAGATGCGAGTTTCCAAAACAGGTGTATTTAATCCACCTACAATATGGGCGCCCTTTGACGTGAATGACTCTGAGCTGCTACTAACACTATAAGTGTTATGCTAGAAAAACTATGGGGCATATTCTCAAGGAGGCATCGCCAATTTATCGGCACTTTAGCGCTGCAAAAGTGGCGATAGACTTATCGCCCCATTCACAAGCTGGCGCAAACTGCCGACATCGCCGGTTTTCCCGCGATAGCTGCCGCAAAACACATCGCCACGGATGAGAGCTACAACTAACGCTAATGATATGCAGAGTAGGCGTTCCCGTGCAAAAACACACGAAAACACCACTTTGCGATATTCCCAACGAGCAGCCAGATCAGCGATGAGATCCGAAAACAGGCGATAAGCCGCGTTAGCAGCAGGTATTCAACACCTGCCTCTTACTGGTGTTAAGCAGGACGACAACCTGCAGTATGAAAGGGAGCCCAGCCTAGAGCCACATCTGAAGACCAACAGATGCCATGGAGACAATGAACATGCAGCCTGGAGACCCAAGAGGGCCACAACACTCACCGCAACCACCCCCCGGACCCTACCCCCCTGGTCATGAAGTCCAGCAGTCAACGGTAGTGGAAAAACAGAACTTTATTACAAAAACATAAACAACAAGACGAAAAGCTCAGCCAACGCGTCGTTCCATTCCCAACGGGGAACTTCACCAGGGCAACGTGTGGATCCAATTAACTGCAAATGCTGCGGGAACTCCCCAATACCATTCCAGATCCCGAAATCAGTAGTCAGAAACCTGTTGGAGAAATGGTGACAATGGTCAAGCGTCCTCATAGTCACAAACGTAATCTGGTATAGTGTATTGCACTTGGACAAACCGGAATGCATACAGGTATTATGAATCCAGTCCAAACATACTGTAACAGAAGTCTGTGTGCTCGTAACCTCCGCAGGAAAGAAAAGAAAGGTTACGACCACACAAACATCTGTTATGGTCTCATCATGCAGGATTCACCATACCTGTAAACATCACGGTTTGTATCATCTTGAAACCCCTGCACCTTCACCTCCCCCACGCTGTGCATGAACAGCTGGAGACCATGCAAGGGAATTACGCCATAGCTGCCTTACCGCACGTGTCGGGGGCAATTGACTGTACACATGTACCACTTTTCCCCCCTGCCAACCCTCCACACAATTACCGCCACAGAAAGCACACGCATTTCATCAATGTGCAGGCGATAGTGGACCACCGGGGACAGCTCACCAATGTCCCCCCCCGCACTACTCTGACAATCCCTAAGTACACATAACCTCTATCCTGACAGCGGAGTCTGAGCATTTTGTCTGACGCCCGGTGGAGCTGCTCTGTTCAGCTAATGAGGAGATCGGACTTGGTTCACCCCCTGACCGTCACCTGCCCAGCCGGACCTTGGGCACAGTTTCTCCCCTTCTCCCTGTCTCGCCCACCCTCCCCCTCACTGTATATCAGCCGTTCTGCTTTTGCCTTGTCTCCTTTCTATCCACCTTTCTGGCCGATACTCGTTGGAGCTTCCTTGAGAGCTATAGGGGAGACTGGCCTTGGACTACCTCCCTGGCCGTCACCTACCCATTCGGTCTTTGGGCTGACTTTACCTCTGTCTCTTATTCCGTCTTCCCCCTCGCCCTCTCCCTTCTCACTCCCCCTCTCCCCCTTCCCTCTCTACTGGTCTCTCCTTCTCTCCCGTTAATGAATCTCATATATTTGATGTAACGTGTAATTGTTATAATTGTTGTAACTTTGCTGACCTAATGTAAAGCGCTCTGATACCTACGGGTCTAGCCAACGCTATATAAAACTGTTTAAATAAATAAATAAATTAAATAAATAAATAATGTTGTCACCAACTTCACAGGCAGTGTGCATGATGCATACATCTTCCGACAGTCCATCATCAACCAGCGCTTCCTGGATGGCCCCCATGGCAATGCAGTGCTCATTGGTAAGTACTAACTGAACACACCACACACCTCAACTCCACAATCACACAACTCACAACTGTGGGAGAGCACACGTAACAAAATCACATACAACATGCCAACCAACATGCCCAACTACCGGACACGACAACACAAGTAACCGTGGTAACAGGAGCAAGACATGTAGACAAACCATCCACAAAGGCAGAGCCCCTCTGCCACACAATTGCAGAATGTGGGGAGAGGTGGGAACCAAGAATGTGCGAAGGAGGCAGGTGACCCAGCAATAAGAAAGGACACAATGCCAAGTGTGGTGAAGATGTGCTGGACAGACTGCAGTATGCAGAGCACAGACATGTCCATGTGGACATCTACTGCTGGTGTTTGCAGTGTAGTGGACAGTGGACGCAAACAGGTTACCCCAGGCAGTGTGAAAGACCTTGGACATGTAGCCATGTGGTCCCCCCCTGTAAGCCTGAGTGGAGCGGCCTTGGCCGGCGTATGTCATGAATGAATAGCCCGGGGCCCTGGCCGTGGTCCACTTCCGGGATGGCCGCCACAGTAACTACTGCGTGTGTCTCTGTGTCCGCCATATCGTGACCATAGGCCTACACACACGTGCCTGCCCACATTCAATGGCCGTATTCACACTGGAGACGAGGTGACTACGTCCCAAGCCAACCCGCGTACATCTCGTCAGCGCATGCAGGGTCTTGTCTGCCAGGGCGGCGCACCCCACCCAGCCACGAGGCCACCTCTGTGACCGGTGGTGCCTGTGCAATCCTGTCCGCCTGCTGCACCCCAGCCCTGGTCCCCAGACCGGTCCGCCGCCCAGCGATGACTGCCCACCCCTGAGCACCCAGGCCTCAATGCTCACCCGCCACCGCCGGCGTGTCTCCAAGAGGGCCCTCCACGTGCCGGTGCAACCTCCTCAGTCGATCACTGGATTCCACGCCACAGGCCCCCAGCGCACCCTGCGGCACCGCACCGTGGAGTCATGTGTGTGATGACTGCTGCCTGCGCGTACACTGCGGTCCAGCAGGGCTCACAATTCTATTCGAGTCTTGATTTGCTGGACGCCGTATCGAGGCCAACGCATCATTGCAGGCTGCACACCCGCTCAGCTCTTCAGGTGGGCCGAACTCAGTGCAACGCAAGTCATCGCCACGTGGCGGTAGGCCCGTGCCAGACGCAGGCCATCGGGTGCCACTAACTCAGTGCAACGCAAGTCATCGCCACGTGGCGGTAGGCCTGTGCCGGACGCAGGCCATCGGGTGCCACTAACTCAGTGCAACGCAAGTCATCGCCACGTGGCGGTAGGCCCGTGCCGGACGCAGGCCATCGGGTGCCACTAACTCTGTGCAACGCAAGTCACGGACCCCTCATGATTGAGTTCCGTGAATGCGGACGCCATCATGTCACCTCCTGCAGTGGGGGATGTGCTGTGGTGGGCCCCTTTTATTGGCAGGGTCACATGTCCTGTGATGCCTGTGCTGGATTGGTGTGTTGTGGGTGTAAACCAGCCCTCAGGGAGTGGCTGTGGCATGCTGACAACTAGACCAGTGACCAGCAGTTCACTACAGGGAAGACCTGGGACATGTAGCTGTGTCGTCACCACCTGTGAGTGTAAGCGGAGTGGGCTGGGCTGGCGTATGCCAGTCCAGCGTAGGGGTGTGAACAATGAGCCAGGGGCTCTGGGCGTGGTTCAGTTCTGGCCTGGTCAAGGAAGTAACCATTGCGTGTGTCTCCGTTGTAGTGTCTGTGCCACCCGGACCGCAATCGGCAATGTTGAACCCTGTGACCCAAGCCCCACAACATGTGCAAAATGGACGTGAGGGGGGGAATCAGTGACCCTACATTCATCCATACTGTCATACTTGAAGGATCATAGACATGACACATCTGTGTGAATTGGAATGTTTTATTCACATCCAGTGGGGTGTTGCAGCTGGAGCAGTACAGGGCCATGCACACCCCACTTGACATTGTTGCCGCGTGGAGGGCCAGCCAGAGTCCATTAGGGAAGGACAAGTTCATCGGAAGAGGAAGAGTTCAGTCCGCAGTCTGATTGCTGTGTGATTGGTAACTGAACAGAATATGGCAGTCCATGTCGAGGTCCAAGGTGAGTGCCGCAGAGTGTATCGGGGGACAGTGGAAGGTGATGATGCAGAGGGCAGAACCAAGCAGAAACAGGCCATATGGCGGAGATGAATGGTACCACCTCCTCCTTACCACTAAGGCAGATTCATCCGCATCTTCGTCCTCTGATGTTTCATGTGCGTCACCTGTGGGTGTTGGTGTTTCGGCTGCAGCACTGTGTGGAACTGACACATCAGGGGCCGGAGGTGGATTGCCGGCCGCACTGTGTGGCAGTGACACATCAGGTGCCGGAGGTGGAATGTCTGCCGCACTGTGGGGCACTGACACATCAGGGGGCAGAGATGTGGATGGTGTAGGAGCAGCAGCATTCATCTGCGCCAGGCCTTGTGGCAGCAATGCCATGATGAGGATCTGCAGGGCATGGAAGATCCCAGCCACATCTCGCTGATGTGCAGCCGTGGCAGCCATCCTATCCGCCTCCATCCGCACCGAGTCCTCCATGAGCCTCGGCATGTGTCCCAACTCACGGCTGAGATCGCTGGAGCCACTCTGACTAGACAGGTGTTCTTGTCTCCGAGTCATGACTCCAGTGATGTCAGCCATGTCTCGTTGGAGACCATGGAGCGGACTGTGGGTGTCCGTTAGGGACTGTAAGTGGTCCCTGATGGGACGTAGACACCCATGGATGGCATCAAGTTTGGCTGCCATGAGGTCGAACCCCACCCGCACCTGGTCAGCCATCTCCTTCTGGCCCTCCAACACACGGCGTTGAAATGCCATGTGTTGGTCGTGGGGATCCTGGGAGACAGCCGGGGGGGTCAGTGCTTCCTGCTGTGTGGTCTGTGCAGGGGGTGGGGTCTCCTCGATGCAGCAGGGCTGCCCTGCTCCTGGAGGTGAGGTGCTGAAGCTGTCCATGAGCTCTTGGAGGGCGTCGGTGTCGAAGGTGGGGAGGTCTTCCTCGTCATCAGTGAGGAGGTGTTCGGTCTGCTCTGCAGGAGGTGATGATTCTCCCTCTGCAATGTGAAGGGGAGATGCAGTTTAACATTGTGTTCCATGCATGTTCACGCATTGGCCAAGTTTCCAAACAGATTGCATGACAATGTACATTGAGACTGTTTAGGAGGAGCTGCCTACTTGAAGTGGGACAGTGGACATTTGTGCACCATCAGGGATGTGGAGTTGTACTTGTCCATTATCATGTCACATTTCCCTGCTATGCCAAATGTGATTGGCCAGTTTCTATACACAAGCAGCAGCAGTTGTGTCCTCTGTTCTGTTGTGAAAGTGTTGCAGTTTGTACCACATTGTTGTCAATGTTGATGTGCTCTGATTCTTGTGTGTGTGCTGCATTGTGGGAGAGTCGCCCCTGCAGCTCAGACTTTGCTTGGCCTTCTCCCTTTTAGGTGGTGTGCCTTTGACTTCTGTGCTTATGCAGTGCTGAGATGTTGCATACTTGGGTAAATTGGGCTCTTGGTGGGAGTTGGGACTCTTGGGCATGGTTTGTCCGCAGATGTCTTGTTGCTGTCAGGGGTTGTTTGTGCACGTGGATGTGTCAGTGTGTGACCTGCTCCTTTCCGGATGTGGACCACACTCAGGCACCTCGGTGTCGTGGCGTGCAACATGTCATGATAAGTGGCCTGCAGACATGCTCATCGTCATGCAGTGTCACTTGCATTTTCAGTGGGGCTCACGGATCCGCAGCTTTGCTGGGTTCAGCACATGTGCATGTGTTTGTTGTGAGATTGGTGATGTGTGGGGAGGGCCCCTTCTGGGCACATTGTGGACGGGGGACTACTTGCTGTTTCTATGTGTGCTGCAGTATGGCAAGGAGATCAGGGACATGATCCAGAGTCATTGTGGTTGTGCAGTGTGCTATACTTCATTGTGCATGTGTGCCATTGTGCCCATCTCCCCCCGTCCCCCCAGTCCCTGGTGGTTACTCACCCTGTTGCTGTTGTGTCAGGTCATGTTGAGCAGTGTCCGGTCCCCCGACTCCTGCCACCGTCTCCACACTGATGACTGTGGACACCATGTCCTCCATCTCATCCTGCTCCTCCTGTGGCGCAGGGCTCCCAGTCTGCATTGCTGCTTTGCGGTTGTTTGCGAGTTTCTGCTTGCTTTTGCGCTTCACATCATTCCAGCGCCTCTTGAGCTCTTCCATTGTCCTCCTCAGCACTCCGACTGCATTCACCTTGTCCACGATGGACTGCCATATTCCATTTTTTGTTGACAATGACACAGTGGAGGTGACAAACAGTTGTTGATGGTGTTCTATCACCTTCGTAATCAGGATCCTGTTTTCCTGCGGACTGAACCGCGTCTTCCTCTTCTTCTTCTCCTTGCCCTTCCCTGACCCCGAGATCCCAGGCTGGTCCTCCGTGGGGCTTGTGGGGTTCAGGTTGTCCTCTGTACTTGCTCCTGCTGCCTCCATTGTGCTTTGCAGTTGTTATGTATTTTTTTTTTTTTTCTTTTTGCTGCTTTTATGGTGATTTTTCCCGCCTGACATGGGAATTGCAAGCCTGGCGCCACTTGTCGCCGATTTTTCTATCGAGGTTGGGCCCATCACAACTTTTTTCATGTTCGGGTTTCCTTTTTTATCGCCGTCGCGGTAGTTGTATCATTTAAGGCGTTATCGGGAAACTATCGCATGTTACCGCCGTGTTGGGAATACGACATTGACACAGAGTTATTTTCCCGCGATAGGCGGCGATATGAAAAATTGAGTTAGTCTATTTTGGCGATGTTTATCGCACGTTCTTGAGAATATCCCCCAATAGGTATAAACTGAATATATCTCAGACCTCGTAGAAAAATTTGACTCTGCATAGGCCCTTTTCAGAGCTCCATCCGCCTTCTTGTCTAAGGAATCCACAACCACAATGTCCTCATTCAACAGAGAGAGGTTGACCTACTAGATTAACAAAAAGAGGTTCCACAGATAGTGATTGCAGTAACTCAAAGTCCCCCTTTGCCAAAGGATAAAGTCTGCCCAGAAATCTTTTCACTGTCCCTCTATCTGAGTCCTTCCATTCCATTTGTAGCAATCCCTGAATGGCAGGAATAATAGGCAGCTTAGTGGTAGACGGTCCCTGAAATTGATTAAACCACTCGCTGCTACAAGAAGGCTGCTCCAAATCCATTGGCAGCTGCAGGTTTGTCGAAAGGTAGGAAACAAGAGGCCTCACTTCTTTTTTAACATATTTCCCTTTAGGGGTAGATGGGAACCCCATGTTTTCTTTATCATAATCAGGAGAGGCCCAGGAGGATGTAGAGGAAGGAGACAAAACAGAAACTGGCGAGGAAGCAGATGAAGCAGGAAGAGTGATGAGGAGAGACCACATTGCCTCTATAAGCGGGTGAGTAGCGCGCTTACAATTCCCTGATTGATTGATTGATAATGGTCATAGGCATCTGAAAGCGAGCAAACTTTTTTCTGCACATTCTTGTCAGGCAATAGAGAAGAGCGAGTAATGGCTAGGGATCGACCTCTCACCCCCATGAAGAGGATCACCCCTGGGAGATGAGGAAGGAAAAAGATGGTGTTTGTTATGTGAATGCTTCCCTATTGCGCCAACAATGAAAGCCAAAAGGAGACTGAAAACCAAGGGGGATATTCACAAGGAAGTGGCGGAGAGAGGCGTTAGCCTTCTTGGCTTAACGCCTCTCTCCGCCACTTCGGAAAAGCAAGGCTGCACCATATTCACAAGGATATGATGCAGCCTTGTGTTTCTCCCTGCGATGGCACTAAGTTTTACAACTTAGCGCCAACGCAGGCACCCTTGCACCAGAGTGCAAGGGTGTCTGCAAGCAGGGAGGTTTGTTAATGTACAGGAAGGTGTCCCTTCCTGCACATAAACAAACCTAAAATGCCAGTTTGTAACTTACATGTGTGCTGCTTCATGCATTTTAAAAAAAGGTTTGTTTATGTACAGGAAGGGACACCTTCCTGTACATTAACAAACCATGGCATTTTGCTTTTTCCATGTGTGCTGCACAAGGCAGCACACATGGAAAAAGCAAAAACGAGGAGAAATTAAGCATTTCTCCTCGTTCACCATCTTAAGACCAGGGTTTTCCTGGTCTTAACTTTGGCGCTACCTCCTATTTACGCTGCCCTTGTGAATAGGGTGTTGTGGTGGAATGCCCACCGCAACACCCACTGCACGCACGCCCCTTTCACGCTAAACACAGCGTGAAGGGGGCCTTATTCACAAGGCAGCGTTAAGCCATGTTAAGTGGCTTAACGCTGCCTTGTGAATAAGGCGAGGACCCTATCGCCACCACAACGTCACTGAAAGTGACGTTGTGGTGGCGATAGGGGCTTGTGAATATGCCCCCAAGAAACCTAAAGTGGCCTTAAAGAGTGAGCATGGGTCCTTATGAAAAATGGCAAAAAAAACCCTTAAGGTAAATATGCACAGGCAAGGCGAAAGATATATCACTACCTCCATAATGATCACTTACTATTTACTCCCAAAATAGTCAATAATACAAGAATTAAATCAGGCAGTAAATAGGCACCAACCTAGGAGATAATATGGACTCCTCACAGTCCTTCTCCTTTTTCTCCTCATTCTTTTTGTTAGAAAGAGATACCAAGAAGGTTCCGCGCAGGCTCAAACCCAAAAGTAAGTAAACAATCCAAAATAAGTGAAAAATACTGTAATTGTGCCGAATGTACCGATTATTTTCCCAGCGAGCAGGCACAGGCTTCTACCTTGTGAAGAACTCCTGAGCTTAACAGGGCACGGAGAGGGATGCGCTAGAACTCCAAGCAGCCCATAAACATACTGGTGTTCATCCTAGCGGGTTCCAAGCACCACGAGAGAAACACAGATTCCACGCCCACTAGAAGACGTGGCCCAACTGCATGTGTCTACAGAATTTGCAAGTTGCAGAGGAGGCAAGCCCCTAGCAACACGTAAACCTGGAACACTTCCCGAATAAGAACAAGCTTTCAAAATTGAAAATGGCAAACTTATGAAAAATACAAAAAAATATGTTGGGCCACAGAAGAGGAGAGGATGTGGCACAGCAACCAGCGTTGTGACTTGGGAGCTGGGGATCCCGGTTCGAGTGACAGCAGCACACCATCCTCTGACTGTGGGCAAATCACGTAATCTCTCCGGTGATAAAGTGTGCTACATGAATCTGCTAATTTAATTTAAAGTATCACCCAAGACCAAAAAGCTGAAAGAAGCCAAACTTTATGAAAAAATACTTCCACCAAAGCGGATGTTAACAGTGTTTCGGCCATGGGAAACTGATAAGAGAAACAGAGGAGGAACAAGCACTGGTAAATGCAGGACAATATGCTACAGCCAATAGAAATGGAGGAAAACTAAGTGGCAAGCACAGGAACCAATGAAAAGCCAGGAAAGCAAGGGGGCGAGATGTAAACCCCTTTTAAGATTTATATAAAAAATAATAGATTTCACAAGCACAGCGCAAGCGCTGTGCAGGTGAAACCTAAAAAGCAACAGAGCCTTGTCATTTTATACAAAGCTAGAAACCCGTATAGAGTGGGAAGTATAAAGGCCAAATATACATTCTCCCAAATATTAAACTAAAATCAGAATGGGGTAATGAGACCAGGAGACTTTTCTATTGATATTGTTTATTTTTATATGCTAGGTTATTGATTTTAAGTAGTTTAAAAAGATATTTTGCCCTTCTTTTAAAACATTGGGGGACCTTTACTAGGTGGTGTGCTTCATCTTAGTAGCGCTCCTCTCCAACCACTAGCATTGCTTAGCAAGCTTTCAATGATGCTCTATGAACTTTTAAGGCTAGTTTGGAGTTCATACTGTGGCGTGTTTATGGTTTTTTAACTCAATGTCTCATGGGTTTTTATTTCTAAAACTCTGCGTAGGCGGGGTTAATAATCAATTTATTTTGCGTTTCCTAGCAGACATTGAAAACAACCAAAGAGTGCCAAGAGAGTGAGTTATTCTCTGTCTCAGGAAAAGATTGAATATATGTGTCTTAAGTCGTTTTGTCAGAGCTAACAAAGGTGTTAACTTTCCCAGTTTTACAGGGAAACAGTTCCATGTTTTCAGCTGTCGTTCTCTCAGTCTAGGTTAAAGTTTCTGAAGAATATGTTGTCTGATGAGAGCATGGGGCTTTCAGTTGATTATTCAGTGAGCTACCCTTTGAATTTGGAATTATTTTTAGTGGGTGGTATTTATTGAGACATTAGTAAAGAATTGTGTACAACTGTAGTGGTTACACCTCCAGAGCGGTGTAGCTGGCCAAGCCAGGATTGATCCTAGTTCTGGTCAAATGTTTGGCTGTGGCATGGTCCTTGTCCTGTAGGGATCGATGAGTCAAAATAGAGCAGGGTCAGTACCTGAGGCAATGCCCTTGTCTCTTCCTGATATCGTTTTTAGGAAAACAAAACTCATTAAGCACAAGCCATATGAGAACATCTGCATGAACTTCTGTCTGCAACCGAGCTCTGCACTTCCACGTGGCTCAATGAAGACCTATAAAGTGAGAGAAAACTATGAGATTTACAGTACCTCATTGTTTTGCTAGTATGTGTCAAATGAAGTCAATTACCGGCCGGTGTAACAGGCTATCTACATGACTGACATCAGCTTCTGGTAAGTGGATCGTCACGGTGGACGGAGCTTAGCGATCGCTTCGGGAGAACTGTGGACTCAGACAGTTTGGTTTCGGTCTACTTTCTCCGAGTAATGTGATGGAGACCACTATCATGAGTAGTGGGAGTGGCGTAATGACGAAGAAACTGATGATCACGAAGAGTACGGCCCCCAGGGATTTCTGCTGCGCTGCCTTGGAGATGTTGAGGCAACCGGGACAACAAGCATGGAGGACATCAGGCCATCACCAGCTCAGGGATCCTTCCAGACCCAAGATCATCGCCTGTGACTGCAAGAGCACCCTGAAGGCCTGGCTGAACGAGCACTGAGAAGATCATGCTCTGTAAATATGTAATATATATTTGTCCAACCATTATCGCTTCAACTTTTCTTAAAATGTAATCTTGAGTGAATTTGCAACTTGTATATATGCAACTCTAGCTGCTAGTATCTGTAGTAGACATGTTTACTCACTACCATTCTTATGTGAGTTTAGAGTTTATCTGTATTGTATTTTTATATAATTCATGTACTCTAAAGTCCTTCTGTAATGTAACTGGTTCTATTGTAAAGCATCCCTTGCGTTCAGACGTGGGTAGGTCCCACATTCAGGAGCTCCAAATTCGAGGCTACTACCTTCCGTCATTGCTGCGGTTGGTGTGGACGTACAGGCTGACGCACCTGCTCCGGAACCTATAGGCCCGCGAGAAGGACGTTTTTACTCTACTTGACATTTCTGCCCCCCACTCCGTATTACCTTGGAATCCTAAACCATAGGGACAGTACACCTTAGGAATCCCCTGACTGTTTCCTTGAACCAGAGAGTAGATTAGGTACCCCTTGCACCCTGGTCCTGAAGAAACGCCACTCATCCGTCAGGAGAACAAAGGCGTGAAACATGTTGACCTTTTAAAACACTATCCCTTCACACTACAAATTTTGAGCTGTAGCAGGTTTAATTTTCCTGCCAGCCTGGACTCTTGTAGTCTGTTTTTAACCATGGCATCAGTGTCCAGCGAATAAAGTACATTCTGGACACTTTTAGCTATTTTTAAGACACCACTTACACCACTCTACTCACCACACTTCTGCCCCACTGCCTCATCATATGGGGCCTACCGGTTTAACAACATTGAAGATCTCCGGTAAAGAGCCCCCCTGCGGGGCCCGTCGGACATTGCAGCGCCGGCCCGACGAGGAGCTGCCCTATGATGAAGCATGACACCCCTTGGGGTGTGTGAGGGCCCTTGCTCCTATTGGAACTCTCCCCTTCCCTACTAGTGTTCCTTCTCCGAATGGTTATCCTCCCTCCCCTCAACCTCCCGTCGCTCCCTCCCCGTAGGAACTGCATACCCTTTGTTGTACCGATACATTGCAGGGCATGTATGCTGGACCTAGATTATAAAAGCCCTTGTTCCCTTTTGCTTTACACTCTATTGTAAAGCACTCTGACACTTTTGGGTAAAGTTTGCGCTATATAAAAGAAAAGATGCATAAGTACCTGTGATTCATTTCAATGAGGTTGTTGAGTCTCCCCAGAGATCGCTCTCTGTCGGAAATTGAGGAAAGCTAGTGAGCTTAACCCAAAAATAGAGAGGCAAGTTTGCTATTCTTTTACACAGTGCAGCAACCATATTATCTGCGTTCCATTAGAGAGAGAGAGAAGAATAGCGTGATATCTACAAAGCTATGGCACTGTTGCCCTCTTCCCAAATGCTAGTGCATTTTCTGGTTGCTTAGCAACACACACACCTTTGCACACTAGTGTAAAAGTGTCTGTGTGAATTTTGCATAGGTTTTGTACTAGAAAGCGCTTAAACTTACTTTTAAACATTCTCTCTGGGTGTTGTATAATACAGCACAATTGTAAAGATAGAAAAGTTTGCAGGAAAGAAACCATATCTCCTTCTTTGCACCTACACTCAAGGAGGTGTAATATTTTGGTTCAAAGCCCTGCCTACAGATGTTAGTAGATAGGACTGTGCATCAAAACACATGGGTGGTTGCATGGGAGCGTCCAATTACTACCCATGAAATGCCCTCTTGATACAAAGTAGATCAAAGTAGGGCTAAGTACTTCTTTGTGTTACTTTATACATTTCCAATGCAAAAAACATTTGTGTAGGTAAATTATTCTGAAATCAAAACGTTGTGCCAGTTGCTGTCACTTTTGAGAACTTTGCACCAGCACAAAGTGTTGATTAATTTGACCCGGAGTGTTCAGCCTTTCCTTACCATCGCATTTTTTCTTTTGAAAGTCTTCTTGTGTCAGATTGATATAAGATCTGATAGGGTTATTTGTTTAAAATAGTGTACTGTTTAGAGCCTGACAGAATCATGGGCGGTTCCTCCGCAATGTCAGAGGAGCGTCGCCCAACTTGCGCAGAGGCAGCAGGTTAAAAATAAAAGGATATTCTATCATAATATTATTTTTTACCTGCTTGCTGAGCCAGCGTGCCTAGGGAGAGGCGGTGCCGGGGCCATGGGAAGGGGGAAGAGAACTGGTTTGTGCACTTCAAAGTGTGCATGTGTGTTTGGCCGGCCATCTCAGACTGGCGAAACACACATGCACACTTAGGTTTCTCCAACCGGGCTGTATGAACAGCCAGGCTGGAGAAACAGCACAGACTCCCTGTCCTGAGCAGAGCATCAAAACAGCCCGCTCAGGGCAATCCCTGCACTGCTCTCGAGAGCAGTGCAGGAGTTGCACATGGAGTCTGTGATGCTGCTCAAGTGCCTGCTGGGACAAGGAAGAACACCGAGGCGCGACACGGCAGTCAGCCGGCAGCTTCAGGTAAGTTCCTTTTTTCATTATTATTAAACCTCCCGGTGCTCCCCTCCCGCACTGCCCCCCGAATCCCCTCCACCTGCCCCACAACTTTTTATTTGTGGTGGCTGCCACTGGACAGAATTGTATACAAAGTACTTTTCTTTGGTGTTAAATGGAATTGAGAAGAAAATATCAATCCAGTAGCTCAATTGTATAGTGTGGAACCAGGTAAACTGGGTTTAAGTTTAAAGTGTGGCTTCCCCACTTGATCAAAGTCTGTGATCCTAGGCCAATCACATTACTCCACTATGTCTCATTTCCTTGATCATTACATTTGTTTTGAAAATCATTTCAAAGGCTTTACCTTTGGCTCTGTTAGAATGTACCACAAATATTACATATGTTAGAATGCAAAATCTATTTTTACCATAAACATGAAATTAATATGTATTTTTAGAGGAATTGGCTATATAAAAAAACTACATTTTTTTTGTAGAAAATAGTTCCAATTTCTGATTATGAGCTGATTTACATTACAAGATTTAACCCGTACAGAATGCTTTATTATCATTTATGTATAATTTCTTTAATCCACCTGTGCACTTTAAGAACACTTTAGTACAAGCCTTACACAGGATATTGTTTAAGGTAAGATGTACGGACTTAAAGCTGTGCTTTTTGGTAGTGAGGAGAGAAGGTGCTGACATTATAAAAATGTACCATGCCTTAGATGTATAAATACAAACAGTGTATTTAAGAAACAATTTTGTTCTAGAATCAGTGGTACACTTTCACTGGGAACCCGATTGCAGCATGAGAAAACCCTTCAGAGCAACGGGTTTTAGATCATATAACAGCCTCCCAGCTATAGTAGTTCTGAAAAGTCATGGAGAAATTGAACAATTCTAATTGAAAGATGTAGTAAAAAACTGCAATCAAAAATACTATAGAAAATGAGACATGGTCACAGACTATTGGCCTATAAACTCAAACAGAAACAAACTTGGAATCAAACTCAAAGCATGAAATATGATGGGGGTGTATACTGAAACAGCTGATATCAAACATATGCTTAATGCCTTTTAATGAATTCTCTAACATTCATACCCATGTCTAGAAAATCAGAAAGAATGACACCTAAAAAACGTCATGTTTCCATATATAGGCCCCTCATTGCTACTTCAACTGGAGGAACCTATTACACACTACAAAGTGCATGCAGCCATACAGCAGTTAAAAATCAACAAAATCCTAGGCCTGGATACATTTTACTTGCCCTTTTATAAGGCATACTGCAAGCTTTTGGTTGGCCCATTGTCAAAAGTTTTAATATGTTTCTCGCTTCACACACAGTTACATCATCGATGTTAGAATTATTAGTCAGCCTAGTGTTAAAGCCAAAGATCCTACAAGTTGCGCATCATATCGTCCAATTGTTCTCCTGAATTTCAATATAAAGATATATACATCCATTCTGATGTCTCGTCTTAATACAATATGGCCAGTATAGACTTTGGGATGCCAGTCTGGTTTTGTTATAAACCAAATACTGCAGAACTAAATAAGACCCTAACTGTCCTTCTTTCGCTGGATGCGGAGAAGTCGTTTGACAGGGTGGACTGGCAGTACCTTAAGAAGTTTTTGGCAAATATGGTGCTAGGACCAAATATAATCTCTCATGGATTAGCTAACTATACATCCCCCTCTGCAAGAATTAAAATTAATGGAGGTCTCTCCCAATGATTTTATTGTCGAGGGGATCGAGGCGTGGGTGTCCACTGTTCACTCTGGTTTTCGTCCTTGACAATGGAACCTTTGATCCATAATATCAATATCAACCCAGAAATCAAAGGAATCACAGTACACAGAGAACACCATGAATTGGCGTTGTTCGTAGATGATGTTCTGGGCTTCTTGACAAACACAAACTCTTTGTTACCAGCTTTCTTGAGGAAACCTGCAGTTTCAAAGCTGTCTCAAGCTTTTGTATAAACTACAACAAGTCCCAGGGAATAGAAGTATCAGACCCCAAAAGCTGTTATAGAACCCTTATTGAAAATCATGGCTTGTCATGGGACGTTGATTCAGTGAAGTACTTGGTCATATACCTATCACGTTCCAACCAAAGACCTTTACTAATGTAATATCCCACCACGGCTAGACATCCTGCTCAAGGCTTTGTATAGATCGGGCAAATAAGAAATCTCCTGGCTAGGAAGGATAGTAGCATGAAAATGAACATTCTTCCCAGGTTGTTGTACACAACACAGACCCTCTCGTTTTAGGTTCCGATAACAAAAATGCAAGCTAAGACCATGGGGTTCATTTGCAACAATGGCACACCTAGAACACCAAAGCCAAAACATAGAACCAATCAGCAAAAGGGAGTTTAGGACTGCCAAGCATAAAACATTATATATATGCCACACAACAGAGCCCTGCTCTTGATAGGCATCATTTTCCAAAGCCCAAACCAAGGGAGCCGCTTGCTACAGCAGGATTGCTATCTCTTGCTCTGAACCACATACCATGACTGCAACATTCGGATAGATCTCCACAAACAACACTGCTACATTCCACATCAATCCTATTGAGATATTGGGGCCAATTCTAACAGTAACATGTTGTACCCTCATTCCCCTCACCCCTTACACCAATTGCTAATAATTCAGAATTAAAGCCAGATATGGAGGTTCGTGGATTTGAGAACTGGCATTCCCCAATACTGGGGAACTGTATGAGAATGGCAAAACACTAGACAGAATAATATGTACCCAACTCTTCCACCTAATAAGGGCGGATGACTTTAAATTAAACCAACTTCTCCATTGGCCAAATTCCACAAGAGTTAAAACTGGGGGCTGTTGAGAGACGACATCTATTGACTAGTTGTTTTCTCAGGGTTCTCCTAGATGAGGTATTTCCTGGCTACATTACATGATATGCAATCTGGTACAACTAAACAAACATAACTATGTGACAAAATGGGAGCAGGATCTTGGGGTGAAGATGCTGGAGGATACCTGGGCACACATTTGGTCACGAGCTGCTAAAACATTAATTTGTCTGCAATGCAAAGCTAATTCATACAAGGTACTTACAAGTTGGTACTTTACACCAGTTAGACTATAGGCCAGGTTTGTCGCCTCTGTTCAATGCCGGAAGGGATGTGGTATGAGAGATGCTTATCGCCAATTGTGGTGGCCTTGTACACACATCCAATACTTTTGGAACGAGATACCACCACAGATCAGAAATATGTGCATCCTTGAATTACCACTTAACCCATTGGTGCTACTGTTTGGGGATTCTGGGGAAATAACTAATATAAGCGCACAATCCCAAGAAGCTAGAGACTGACGCACCTTCTATGAGCTTCAAGAATCACTATAGCACAAGCTTAGAAAATCCACGCTTCCCCTAAAAGTTCACTTTGGTGGATACAAATTTAGCATGTTTACTCCATGGAAAGGTTGACAGCTTTAATAACTGAGACAATGAGCTACAATTTGAAACATTTGTCAAGAAAGATAGGGTGGCCTTGGCTCCCATGGCTCAATCTGGCATCTTTCAGAATCTCAGAATTTGGGGGCTGTCCGCGTAGGGCAGTAAAGAAGAAAACGAAAGAATGGGCATGTAACAAGAAGGACCCGAGCGATTGCTCAGAGGGTCTCAACATGTAGAGTGCCAGGGTTTACCTGCCTACTTTCTCTCCCACTCAGTTCCCACGTTTTTTCCTGCCTGCTGAAGACATATTTGTTTTATTACTTATTCTCATGTTTTGTTTGGTGATAAACTATTGTGACAAAATTCGTGATCGGTGCTCTGTATAAAAACTTAAAGAAAATATTTAAAAGAAAAAAAGAGGCCCATCAGCCGAAACAAGGTTCCTGTTTCGAATGACAATATTTTAAAGGGCTACAAAGCATGCTTTCCTTCCATGTGCAACCAGCAGAATGTTGCAGTGTTAATTTTTAAGTGGGTTTATACCACACTGAACAATTATCATAATACTACCAGTAGCATGTATACTGTTGTGATGCTGTTCAAGAAAATAACATTAGTTAAAAGACTCAGTAATATTTTTTTCCAACTTTTTGAAGCTTCTATTAAAGGTATATACTTCGGTGTAATCGGAAACCAATTTTGTGTGGCACTTATAGACTAGAATAAGATGAATGAGTCTATCCTCTACCATGGTGTCACTGAAAAGAGTATTCACCTGTGTTCCTTGGTAAAGCAATACATCATGGTTTTTAAAACAGGAGCAAGGCCGTCGTTCTTTTCCTATTCAAGCAAAAAAGGAAGCACGGCCCATTCAAATAAAAAATGCACTTAACTTTAACTTGCATTCTTTCTTATTCCCCAGATCCCTGATCCAATGCTGCTGCACCTTGAAATAGATGCTTCTGTTAAGAAGAATAATGGGGCGTATGCAGGATCCTTTCTAATGGCTCCTATTTCAGAAGCAGGAGCTGACCTTGTCATCCGGTGTAAAGCTTTTTCCCTGCTGCTGCAGGCCAGGGGGAGCCTATTACAGGCGCCGTCTATTGACTGGGGTCGTCACAGTCCTAACGCTACTTCGTCAAGTGCCGAGAGTGAGCACCCCCTTAAATTGCCAAACAGGGGCTCACAATCCAAACTTGTGTGTGTTTTTCTTGGCTGCCACTTCTTTTCCCACCAACCACCATTAGACACGCCCTCCCAGTGGCTCCCCACATTAATAATTATTTCAGAACTTTAAAATTTCATAAATTAAATCTCAATTTAAAGTTGCATTACGTCAATTATCATGTTCAAGAGGTTAATATGAAGCTGATGATACCCTTTTCATTGGTTATAATGTGCAGTACTTTGATCTCAAGGATTAACATCTAAAATAGTAATACTTTAATTTGTATTGTTGTCTGTTAACCAAAGTCAAATGATTGCATTACCATTGTTAAAATCATACTTAAAAATAGGTAATCTGTGCGCTTCACTTATAAAATATCTCACTCTGTTTCCTTCGCTTTCCCTCTTTTTTATATCCCCCTCCTTTCAGCTTCGGTTTGGATGCAACACAAAAGGCAAAATAAATATGATGACTTAGATTAAAATATGTTGCAGCAATCACAGAACTCAACTGTAAGGAAATGTCTCTTTCTGGACTGATGCTGCTGGTTTTTCAACTCTGAAGGTGCACTGAGCCCTGCCAACCATGCCTCAGTGTCCGTGCTCTGTCGCTAAAAAGGTATATGATGGTTCACCCACAATTGGCAGGTTACCTTTCATATAAGTCCCTGGTATATAGTACTAGGTGTACCTAGGTGTATGTTGAAGTGTCTTTTGTGGACTGCAGCACTTATTGTGCCACCATGAGAGTGACAAAGCAAAGCACGACTGCCAGAACACAATTGCTGGCTGGCAGAGCAGTTTTCTGACTGCTATTGAAATTATGCCTTTTAAAATAATGGCACAGCCCAAATCTTCTTTTGGCAAGCTTAACGACCTCGAAGGCAGGGTGCAGCATTTTAAAATGTGGGACATGTGTTTTACATGTCCTGGCATTAAAAACCCTACATTGTCCTTTTTACTGTAGAAAGGCTAGTAGCCCCATTGGCAAGTACAAGGTTACACTTGTCATGTTATGTTAAGTATTGTTATGTGTATTTGTAAAGCACACTATCACATGCAAGAGTATCCTGGTGCTGAGCAGGTGTGAATGCCTTGCCCTGTCTATGGTAGGTTGGTTAATTGAAAAGCCAGGTCTACAGTTTCTTGCAGACGGAGGCCCTGATGTGGACTGGGAGGTTGTTCCATGCTTTAGGAATGATGCAAGATAATGTGCGTCCTCCTGATCTGGTTCTATGTATGCATGGGATGTGTGTGAGTAGGAATCCTGGAAAGTGGAGGTGTCGGTTGGTTGGTGGAAGGAGATGCAACTGTTCAGGTAGGTCGGCCCTGAGTTGTGTAGTGCCTTGAATGTAAGTGTGAGGATTTTGAATTGAGCGCATTTGTGTATTGGGAGCCCATGTAGTTCCATAAGGTGTGGTGTGATGTGAGTTCTGTGTGGGATATTGAGGATGAGTCTGGCTGGTGAGTTCTGGATGGTTTGTAGTCTTCTAGTAAGTTGCTTGGGGATGCCGGCATACAGAGTGTTCCTATAGTCCAACTTTCTGGCGACTATGGTGTGCAGGATAGTTTTTCTAGTGTTGATTGGGAGCCATTTGAAGATCTTTCTCAGCATCTTCAGGGTGAGGAAGCAGGATGCAGTGATAGGGTTGACTTGTGTGGTCATGTCCAGTTTGCTGTTGAATATCCCGTGGTTCCTGGCATGGGTTCTGGGTGTGGGTTCAAGTTTGACTGGCCACCAACTGGAGCCCCGTGGTGAGGGGTTCTTGCCGAAGAGCACTACTTCTGTCTTGTCAGTGTTCAGCTTGAGACAGTTGTCTTTCATTCAATTAGTGACTTTAAGCATGCAGGCGGTGAGCTTGTTTCTTGTGTTGGGGGTCTTGTACGAGAGGAAGAGAAATGTGTGTTGTCTGCATAGGAGAGGACATTGATGTGTGTTAGGATGACATTGACAAGAGTGATTATGTATGCGCTGAAGAGGGTGGGGCTGAGCAATGAACTTTGAGGCTCTCTGCAGATGAATTTGCGGGCTTCAGAGGAATAAGGTGGCAAGCTTACAGCTGGTGCTATATCAGTTAAGGAATTGAATATAATGGGAAACCCAATCTACCCTTTAGGGCTTGGGCAAATCAAATGAACGGGTAAAAAGCGCCTTCAAGGGATTTATTTAAAATACTCTGTTCTATTGCTTTTGATATATATTTTTAACTACACGAATTATTGATAAACTCGCCAGAGAGATATTATTCAAATGTCTTTTATCTAAGAAATATTTTTGTTCCTCGTGAGAACATAAGAACCAATGAACCAATCACAAAACAATAATAATAATAAAACAATAAATATTCAAAACACAAGTATATATAGAAAAAAGTTTTATCTTTTGAAATTTATCAAGGGTACTACACAGTTCTACAAACAATGTAACAAGAGGAAAATAAATACAATTGTATAATCCTTCAATGTCACTATTGTAAACACTTCTTCTCATTGTACATTATTTTCCAGAAGAGAGTGTGAGTGTCGACGTTTCGGTCTCTATGCATTTGTCCATGAGACCATCTTCAGGACTATCATAAATTTAACAGTTGACCCCTGAATGGTGTTTCCAAAGATTCAAGAATTATAGAATACAATTGATACATATATGTCAAATCGATCGTCATTCTGTAACTTTTGTTTAAGGTGAAAATATTTCTTAGATAAAAGACATTTGAATAATATCTCTCTGGCGAGTTTATCAATAATTCGTGTAGTTAAAAATATATATCAAAAGCAATAGAACAGAGTATTTTAAATAAATCCCTTGAAGGCGCTTTTTACCCGTTCATCATATCTGTTAAGGAGCAGATATAGCAGAGAGTGGGTCCTTTGATGTCAATCTCGTGCAGGCACTTGATGAAGTTCACTGTTCGGCTTAATCTATGTGGCTGAGTTTTGAGACGTAACATTGAATACGCAGCAGTGATGCAATTTTTGTGCTTTCCTTTTTCCTCTTCTGAGTATTATATATGTGGGCAGTAGGCTCCTGTTTACTCGACAGAAGTGCAGTAAGATGGCAGTCATGTCGACAGTTTTGTGGGCTTGAAATATAGATATAAATAGTTTAAGTCCATCTTGCATGTCAACATTTACCCTGAGCATTACACACAGCAAGGGGCCCGACAGAAATAAGATATATAATCTATTCCCGACAATAACAGCTTGTTCTAAAGGTAACCGTTTTGTATTACATTATTGTTTCTACATACACTTTCTTTGTAGATCTCTCTAACAATTGTTTTTCTGTATATATACATAGCTCTGAAACTCGCTGAAGGGACTGTTGATGGTAGAGTGGATCCTTACACACATGTGATGGTAAGGTTATTTTTTGATGCTCACTGGTATCACCGACCCACCTCACATAAGTTTTGAAGTGCTGGTGATGGACACTGGTGTCATATATAACAATCTATATGAAGAATTGTTTTTACATATTGTGTTTTATTTTCAGCGTCTAGTGGACCCTATCAGACGGTGCCACAAGAATAGCCACTAACTGGACTGTATGACCTCTTGGTTACTTTATTCTTTATTTATATAGCAGAGTGACATACACATTTTGGTCCTGAAGAATGGCAAGAACATTTTTGTCTTATATGGCAGAAACATGTTGACCACATAGTAGGGTAATATCCATAATCCCTATTTCACTTAGCTCATTTTTTAATCCTATCCTCTGTGGGCAGCAGAATAAAGGCTTTTTTGCCCACCAGGAGATGCTTTTATTCACTTTTTTCTTATTTAGTTTTGCACTCTGGCCCTCTCTCCCTACATAGGAGGTAGTAATTACGGTGCTTAGAATACCCCTGCTCCTCTCCCAAGGGTGAGACGTAGCCCACACTGGGTACCTTGCGGTCCCAGTGTGAGGAGGGGACCCTATGATGAAGCATGTCACCCTTCGGTGAGTGAGGGTTCTCGTCCTAACACAGTAGAGCTTTTTCAGTTCCTTTTCTTCCCACCCACATACATAGTGTGTGTTTAATTATAGTGGAGTAGTACAATAGAGTTTTGGTGGACAATACTCCCACTCGAGATAATATGTTGCGTGAGATAATACAGAGCCAAAGCTACCCATAGCTGAGCTAGGGCTTTTTAAATGAACCTGACTGGCCCCAGTAAGGGTTTGTGAGTTTATTATATGGCGAGGGTGCACCACCATTCCATATAATAAACTGCTTTTCTCACATAGGTGTCTAGCGGTGGTATTCAAAACGTATGTGTTGCAGAACCATTTGTTATTAAGTTTGAAAACTTAAAAATATGCCCAGCCAACACTTAGAAGAAGGTACTTTTGATTTCCAATCAGTTTGCCAAGTTCTGAAATCTCAAGTTTACTGTTTTTAAGAGTTTGAAAACGTTTAAAAGTTTGGAAAAATGTGAAAAAGGTTACAAAGCTTTTGCTAAATTTCTGGAAGTATCAAAAAGGTTTAGGAAACATAGAAATTGACTTTGTCATTCTGTTAACCCTCAAGATCAATAAATTGAGAGGATTATGAAAGGACAGAAAGATTAACCGGAGGTCTGCAGCATAAATGAAGGAATTCAAGAAGGCTCTGGAGGAGGTCCATAGAGTCCAAGCTCGCTTTGAAAGTAAGACTACCCTAGACAGTGGGGAAGAGGATAAATACAGGAGTGTCATCGATGAGAAGGATGAGGGGGTGATGGCACCCTGTTCCCCACCATTTGTCCAAGGCTCCCCTCAGTATCCGGTATGATAGGAGTTCAATGTCAGAAAAGGGGGCAGGAGACCTCAAGGCACAAGTAAGCCTCCTAGACCAGCAGGAAATAAGATTGGCCTTAGAGGAAAGAAGACTGGCCCTCAAGGAGAGGAACGTCAAGTTGGCAACAACAAAGAATCTATGCCAACTGCAGGGCATGCCCATAATCCCAGGTTACCCATAGGTATTGTGCCTAAGTATGTCGAGGGGGTGACATAGATACTGGCTGGCATCATATGAGAGAACATTCAGGATGAAGAAGGTGGGTGCCTAGTTCCAGGGCTCCTTATCGTGGAAACTGCTTAAAGTGGTAGGGAGAGATAAGATTCTGACACTAGAGGATGAGTGTCAGAGTCTTACACTCACATGAAAGTATCACTTACAGGGTTATTTGGTCTCACCGCAGAAGAGTGTCAATGGAAATTCAGAAGCACACAAAAGGGGGCAGCAGAGATACAGGTGGACTTTGTGGATGCTTCATTAAAGGCACTGGATGGCTAGAGTAAAGGTAAGAAGGTATACACTTATGAAGGACTCTATAAATTGATGGTTAAAAAGCATTTACATACTAATTGTCCTACAGAGAAGTTACACCAGATTCAGGTAGATTCAAAGCTGTTTAGCCCCAGAGAGCTGGGAAAGATAGAAAATGAATGAGTGTGGACTAGAGCATCCAAGAAGTCCCATGGAGGTCATCTAAGAAAGGGGCTCAGGCCCCTCTTTATGTAAAAGATGTAGGCAAGAAGGATAAAAAGTAGGAGTTATCTAAAGGGCCCCAAAATAATGCCTAGGTGGGGGGACCCAAGAACCATCACAGTCCAAGGGGATGGGGTATCTGGGAAAGAATGATGCCCTTCAAAGGCTGTGATATGTTTTGATTGCCAGAACCCAGGACAGAAGAGAGGAGATTCTGTCTGCACCAAGAAGTAACCTACTGGTGGCCATCCCAAGGGCTTTGCTGGTATAGGAACAGTGGTACGGAGTTGTCCCTGGATATTTCAAGGGGTATACTGAGGTCATCCTAGTATCAGATGTTAGAGTGGAAACCTTGCCGCTACCTGGCCTCCATGTATGGAAAAGTACAGGCAATGGCTATTGATCAATAGGATTGAAATCAATGCTCTGAGGGATACAAGTGTTAGCATAACCATGGGCATGACTAGGCTGATTTCTCCAGGTCAGATCATTCCTAATGAGGTGAACCAGATAGTAAAGTCTGACAGTGACAGGAAATTCCATCTCATGGCTAACCTTGAGTGGAAGGGGTTACTGGCCGGTCAGAAGAAGGTATCTGTGTGGCCTCCCATCCCAGTAGAGTGTCATCTGGGAAATGACCTGGAAACCTCTGCTTGGGCATGTGTGGAAAGGAGGACGCCTGCAAAAATAGTGCCCCCCAAGCCTCCAGATGGTTGTGTGTGGCAACAAGAGCACACACAGCCTTACAGGGAAGTCAGGCAAACCTGGAGTTTGGAAGAATGGCCCAAGTCACCAGGGATAAGGGAAAGGAAAGAAAGCCTGGTCAGCCAGCTTTCTATAGTGCTCAGGCCCAGAATGAGCCTAACCCTGAGCCTGGTGCCTGAAAAGGAGATTGTCCCCTAGAGAGATATGCCAGAGTTTGCAGAACTACAGTGGGCTTGCCCCATTCTTGAGGGCCTGAGGCAATTGACTGAAAGGCAAGAAAAGGGGGATGAAAGTGGTACCCATAAGGTATACTGGGATGAGAGACTTCTGACTATTGAGGAAAGGGACCCCAAACTAGGGGCAACCAGGAAAGTAGTGGTCCCCAACATTACAGTGAATTCCTCCTCAACCTGGTCCATGACATCCCCTTAGCTGGTCATAGGGGGCAGACCAATACTTGAGAAAGGTCGGTCAATCATTTTTATTGGCCCTAGATGTCAGAGAAAATGAAAGAGTTTTGTTGCTTCTATGTTAGCTAGTAGCAAGGCAAGGGGCAAATCAAAGGCTCCCCTTATACTACTACCTGTGGTGGGGGACTCCTATTGAGAGGGTAGGGATAGATATTGTTGGCCCCCTTAGCCATCAAAATGCATCTGGGAATAGGTTCATCCTGGTGGTAGTGGACTAAGCCACCAGGTATCCAGAGGCAATTCCACTTAGGACAGCCACTGCATCTGCAGTGGCAAGGGCATTACGTGGTCTCTTCTCCAGGGTGGGTTTTTCCTAAGGAGGTGTTTTCAAATAGAGGAACCAACTGTGTGTTTGCCTATCTGAATGCAATGTGGGAAGTGTGTGGTTTTACTTACAAGTTCACCACTTCCTGCCATCCCCAAGATAATGTCTAGTTAAAAGGTCTAACAAGACAATTAAGGGCATGATAATGGGTTTACTGGAGAAACTCAGAAGGAGGTGGGATGTTCTTGTTCCATGCCTACTGTTTGCCCACAGAGAGGCACCCCAGAAAGCAGTGGAATTTAGCCCATGTATGGTCACCTTGTAAGAGGCAAAGTAGATGTGGCACGAACTCACGCATCACTCAGTGCACAGCCTTAGAGTGAGATGCTTATCCTCGCAATAAACCACAATTTGTCCAGTACTTCTTCTTTAAACCATATTTGTATTTATTGTATTCCAAAATTCTTCAATTTTTTATTCGTTCACTCCCAAGGTAGCGTTAATTCATAATAACTCTTTTTTCAACTGACATCAACATGCCCATCCAGGCCTTATCAATGCCGCCTCAGAATTAACAGTTCGTTCTACTTGATGTCATGCTTTGAACCCAATGCATTTCGGGCTTTTTTCAGCCCTTCGTCAGGGGTATCTGCAAAATTAAATAGAACCCATAAATATTCAGATTTTTACGTCCCAAGATACCTTTTGTGTCTAGTTATACCATTATGATATTCAACACGTGCTGTTTTCATTAGAAATTCTCACTGTATGTTCACATAACTTAAATGTCCATCATTTACATTACCAACTGTGTCAAAATCATACACTACCCCACCCGTCTCCCTACAAATACTGTGTGCCAATAAACTACCACTGTAATCACCCGTCTGCCTCTTTCTTATCGTCATAAAGTGTTTACCCTGTGCCCCTTGGCCTAAGCCCATACATCAGTACCCGTTTTACCAAAAGGGCTCAACAAAACACAAACCGCCAAACATTCACCTTCTGCACGTTGTCACCAACCACCATTGCATTTTATGACCTTGTAAGAGGACCACTGAGTTTAGTAAGAGAGGAATGCAAAAGGCCTATCAACGAGCCAAAACAAGACATAGTGTACTATGCACTAGGCCTTTGCTCCAGGATGGCTGAATACATAAAAAAGGCAAACAAGAATTTGGAGGCCAGCCAGGAGTTTGTTAAGCAGTGGTATGATCAGAACTCCTCCTTGGTGGAATACAATCCAGGACAGTTGGTGTAGGTTTTAGAACCTATGGCTTCCAGGGTCCTCCAGGACAAGTGGACTGGGCTCTATCCATTTTTTAAAAAGAAACAGGAAGTCACATACGTGGTCGGATTAGATTACCCAAGGAACCCACACAAGGTGATATATGTCAATAGGTTGAAATCACACAATGGCAGAGAAGACATATTAATGCTCATGGGGACAGCTGGAGGGAAGAAGAGGAAAGGGAGCCTCTCCCTGACCTGCTGTCAAGTAATGCCAAAGATGGTTCAGTGGATGGAGTAATCCTTTCCTTACTTTAACAGACCAACAGCAAAGGGACTTTCATAACTTGCTGAAACAGTTTGCTTGTGTGTATTTCTTGACCCTCAGTCTGACAACTTGGTGTGTAAATGATACAGGCACAGGTGGCTGCTTGCCTGTCAAAAGTAAAATTTACAGACTGTCAGACCAGGTCAAAGCTAGCATCAAGGCTAAGGTTGCTAAAATGCTAGATCTTGGGGTAACTCAACCCTCTAACAGTCCTTGAGCCAGCCCAGTTGTGCTGGTACCAAAACCAACTGAAAAAGTGGAAAACCTGAATTGATGTTCTGTGTGGACTACAGAGGGCTACATGCAGCTAGTAAGACTAATGTTCATCTTATACAAAGAGATGATGTGCTAATAGACAAAGTGCGGTCTGCAAATTACCTAAGTACATTTGATTTAACTTCAGAATACTGCAGATTTCCCTCACACAGGAGCCAATGAGAGGTCTGCAATATCAACTCCTGACGGCTACTTTCAGTTTAAAGTGATGTCATGCGGCTTGACAAATGCACCTTCCAGATGTTGGTGAATAGAGCTCTCTTAGGTTTGGAAGATTTCAGTGCAGCATATCTGGATGACATTGCTGTATTTAATGCCACCTGGGAAGAACACCTGATCCACCTTAAGGAAGTGTTTCAAACTTTGAAGCAGGCAGTTCTGACTATTAAGACAAGTAAGTACCAAATAGGGCAAGGCTCAGTTGTGTACTTGGGCCACCAAGTAGGTGGAAGCCATGTACATCCTCAGCCCAAGATCCAGGCCATCATGGCGTTGGAGGCTCCTAAACTCACACCCAGATCAGAGCCTATCTGGGCCTGACTTGGTACTATAGAAGTTTAGCAATGGGGTATGATACCACTGTGGCACCCCTGACAGAACTCACTTCCGAGAAAAAGCCAAAACCTTTTTTTTGTCTGAAGAGTGTCAAAACGCCTTTCAAACCCTGAAAAAAGGCTTCATGTTCAGGACCTGTCTTAAAAGCACCAGACTTTAGCAAACAGTTTATTGTTCAGACAGATGCCTCTGAAAATGGGATTGGGGAAGTGTTGTCACAGGTAAATGATAAAGGCCAGGATCAACCAGTTTATTAGTAGTTGACTTCTCTCAGAGAGTAGCGTTGGGGTGCCATTGAGAGGGAAGTCTTTGCTGTGGTTTAGTCCCTGAAGAAGGCGAGATCCTACTTTTTTGGTACTCACTTCAGAGTTCAAACTTACCACAAACCTCTCAGGTGGCTTATGCAGATGAGAGGAGAGAATCCAAACTGTTGAGGTGGTCCATTTCC